>JAJKFJ010022369.1:0-117588 GCA_027382625.1 Tetmemena sp. SeJ-2015 | reverse complement strand
ACATTTTTGCGATGGAGTTGATGTTGAGAACTGGCTATTACTACTGATAAGGGTGACTACATCCATACCTTAGAGTCAAAATGAAACTGAGATAGGATGGATCATGTAGTTATTTTTGAGTAATTTCACGTTTGACTCGCATGATTATAAGTATTAATAAAGAAATTAATTATACACAACTTATTTTCACTTTCTTATCATTTTATGGGGTTTTGAATGGTGAATAGTTGTAAAATAAACTCTATTCTTATTTAAGTCTTGGATGATATGCCAAGGCTTTCTCCGACTCCACTTATCCAATCAACTAATTACTTTCTTTTCTAAACTGCTTAAATCAAACTTCAATACTTACATTTAGATAGACTTCTGGTGGATTCAATATTTGAAGTGTTTCTTGCGATTTCTCCTTCATCTTGGATATTATGCTGCTTATAGAAAAGTCTAGTTAAAAGTCTTTGTTCACTTCTCTTATGGACTTAATTAGCTATCCTTGCTTCTATAACAAAATATTGTTAAAGAAGCTAAATAATTACTCCAAGCATGTAAAACTGTCCACACTGCATACAGTTTCCAGATTGTTCGCAGCTCTTTAAAATTTTACCTTCTTCAACGCAAGAGCAAACCAATTTATCCAAAACTTAGCTTGCTTGCTATAAATACTAGGTACTCCCAAAATTCATCAGATTAGTATTCAGATATAAATCAAACACATACATAGTTACTTTTCAAAGTATTAGATCGAGAAGTATTCTAGGCTAGGATATTTTGGTGAGACTTCCTGGGTGAAACTACCTTAAGCCTGTTGTTGCTACTGAACTAGCCTAGACTGTGAATATTGTGTAAATTTCCACTGCTGGCACTTTGATTTTATGGTGCAGCAGCTGTAGAAGAAGTAGCAGCAGAATTAATATCTTTAGTTGACATTAAATTAGCAGTGCTGTGATAATTGTTGTTGTGTCTGCTTGAGTTCGTCCCTCCATAGGAGTTGGATGATTGGTGTTGAGTCGTTTACTGCTTGTAAGTCTTTTGGTTGTTAAGATTTTAAGTAGTCTGCTATTGCTATTGTTGCTGCTACAGAGTGTTATTTGAGTTTAGTTGAGATACTGTTTGAACAATGGGTGCTGGTTGCTGACTGCAAGAACCTACTGCTGACTAAGTTTAGTTCTAAGTATTCTGCTGATTGAGTGAGCATGCTGAAACTGGCTAGATAGATTGGCGATCTAAATAGTAAGATTCATGAGATTGTATCGATTGCATACCTTCTCTTTCAGTTTGCTTAGTTGCATACAAGTTGTTTTGCATTATTCATAATACTCAATTCAACTGAATGTTACATATGCATGGTGGAGTTAAAGCTGGCTGATGAGCTGGCATTATTTCTCATTACTGCTGCCAGAGCCATGTTAATATTTTGGGGTATCCTCCCTAGTTGGAGTATCTGGCATTAGTTGTGGTGTTACAAACTGTAGCGTTAATGTTTGCTGTCTGATTGGGATTGCTTTGGGACTGCTCTGAGGGTTATTGCTGCTGATTTAGGTAGAGCCCAGACTTTTCATCTAGAGGATGTCTGAGCCATGAGAGCGACTTAGAGGCGTTCATAATTAAATATTAGAATATATTCTCACTCAGGAAAGAGCTCAATTAAAACACACTCACTAATTTAAATTTGAATTTACCGAATTCAAATCTAAAACCAACTCTCACTAGTGTATTTAACTTGCAATGATTATGTTTGATTAACGACTATATTAAAATTTGCATATAAATAAATCTACTTCTACAATAACCTTGTAACATCTTGAGAATATAATCAGCACAAAATGTCTTACTACATCTAAGATCCATTGTTGAGATCAGAGAATGATTAAAAGGATTTGATAATTGCTCAATTGAAAGCTGAGGCATTCGAATTAAGACAGAAGGATAGAGACTTCAGAGCTCTACATGAGCAATACTCAAGTCTGTAGCATAAATTTCAATAGTTGGTGGATGAGAGAGTAAGTTTAATTCCCAAAAATGGTGCGCATCAACTTAAAAATAATAGCACATTTAAATAAGGGACATTGTTTAAATGTTTTCTAATTAGAAAAGGAATGAGAATGAGTTACACAGCAGAGTTGAATACTAGTTCTCAGCATCCAGAAGCCTTAAGAGGGAAGCAGATGACTTGAGACTCATCTATGAGGACTTGTAAGAAAGCAGTATACTTTATTGTCTCATGTAGGAGAAGGAAAGGAGAGGACTTGAACATAGACTAGTAAGGTCTTTAGCGAGTGGCTGATGACAGATAAGTTCACTTAGAACAGTTGAGAATCGAATGTGCTAGGAAGAGTGATGTCTGCTAGTCAATAGAGCTAGAGAGACAGGACAAGGAGAGAGAAGCAGACAGAGCGAGAGAGGAATTGAGGCAGTTGCAAGCTCACAACGAAGTTCTCTCCACTCAAAATGCTACGAAGGGAAATAAGGCAGATACCCTCCTAAGAGATAACTCTCATTTTTATTTCCTAATAACGTAATTTCATAGTGTGAATTTATTTTGCACATGAGATCGAGAGAATAGCCTAGAAGAACAGAGAGATTCTTTCTGATATCGAGGGCAAAAGAGTAATTAATCGTTGAAATTCTTTAACCTATTGTCTTGAGTATTAGAGCAAAGAGTGGAATAGGACACGAGAGAGAAGCAGTTTTAACTTTAAGACTTGAAGGAGAGAATTACTCAGACAGAGAAGATAATTCTAGAGGCCGAGAGAAAGTTCTAGGGCGAAAATGTGAGAGCAGAGGAAATCTCTCAAAGACTCAGATAATTGAAAGTACAGCTTGAAGATACTGATGAGAAACTTATTCCTATAATACTTGATAAAGTACAATGAATAATTAGCAATGATTCAATTGAGTGATAGGAGAGCTCAAGGGAGAAGGAGAGACATTCAAAGCGAGATGGAGAGATGCGATAGAGACAATACTGACTTGAGGAGACAAAAAGCCAGATTGGATGAGGAAGCCTCAGACTTGAGAAACTAAATAGACGCCCTGACTAAGCACTGTGACTTACTTGGCAGGTAGAATGATGAGCTTGCATAGGAGCTGCAACTTATGGTGGAGACTGATGAGTTAATCAGGGAAAGGCTTAATAGAAAGGATAGAGTGCAAGCTATCAGAGGCCAAAACGAGCAGATGCTTGGCAGAAGCAGAGTTAATCTCGAGAGGTCAGTTTCTCCAAACAAATATTAAAGAAACTACTGAGTATTATAAATATTTTGAATAATTTTGATGATGATTATAGCTAATAAAGATAATTTATTATAATATTTAAGTCTTAATGGAATAATCAAGCTTTGAGGAGGAATTGTTCGATACAATTTATATCATAAGGCATGGTCAGAGAATCATCAATCATATCATCGATGCTTTATTTTAAAGAGGGCCGACAAAGTATTTGATAGTGGCATTGAATACACAAACAAATCAGATCCTCCTCTCACTAAAGTAGGCCTATTCATAAACTATAATAACTTTTCTCCTTTTTAAATAAGTTTGAAGGCCAGATATAGTGTGAGGCAACAGCAAAGTTCTTACATAACTAGCTGCTAAACTTAAACAGATCGCAGAGGACTAAGATGGACATGAAGGTTTACACCTCCCCATTCCTCAGGTGTTTGCAATCAGCAGAACAGATTTGCTAATTCTTTTAAGTGGCTGAGGCTTAAGTTGATGTGAGACTCAGCGAAAATCAAGTTACCTACTACTTTGAAAAAGACCCACTTCCTGATCTTTACATCCACACCCCTTCCTAGATGCTTAAGTAAACTCTCTTTAAATATATATTTGAACATAAATTCGTTAACCCTTATAATGATTTACATGGCGGAAAGAGATCCTACTAAAGCTGTTAAGTTTATCCCGAAAGACTGGTATGAAGCACAGAAATCACTCATCACTTACATTGATTGTATAAAATTTACTTACCCTGAGACAGAAAGCTAGCTCCAGAAAAGGTTCAAGCAAACCCTTACAGATATCATAGAGAGTGACTTCAATGCTGATTTTTACAGCTCAGATTTGGAGAAGAAAGAGAACTATCTAAAATCTCCACGCACTGTAGTTATAGTATCGCATGGGTGTGCAATCGAGCAGCTATGTGAGCACTTTGGGGGTAGATGGCAATTTTAAGAAGAGTACTGTGCTGTTGTATGCTTCATGCGCAGAAAAGGAGATGAAGACTGGATTTAAGGCCACTAGGCTGGCAGAGCATACTACGATGAGTACATGCCCTCCAACTCTAGACTTCAAACATGATGAAATAATTAATCATCAGAGCTTTTGTTTCACATCTGTCCAAAATGCAACCAAATAACCAATAGTTTCCCTTTAATAATATTTCTCCCTTTTAGGTCATATATGAATAGATTTGTAATAGATAGTATTAATATCATGCTCAAATAGGGATATAAATATTTTCAGTAATTAATTAGCAGAAGAAGTAGAATGGAGGCAGCAAACACTTTCCAAGACATCCCTTATATATCCAGGATTACCCCTGATCTCAAAGTCATCACTGGCGACTAGACATAGGAGATTGAGAGTCTAAGATAAAGCGGAGTGCCTTTGATTGGCACTCACTCAGAGGTGTTCCACTGCGATGAAGTGCTGGCGACTACCATGCTCCTGTACACTAACAGATTCAGAAATGCAGCAATTATCAGATCCAGAGATCAGCAAGTGCTCGACACTATGGATATTGTCTGTGATGTAGGTGGAGATATCTTACACACTTGTGAATGAAATATTCCATTATATTTGGAGAGTTTGATGCAGAGAAATTAAGATTCGACCACCATCAGAAGTCCTTTAACACCTTTTGGTAAACTGCATTTCACTTTACTTTTACTTCATTAATTTTTAAAAGGTCGTTTAAGAAGACGGGTCTGTGGAGAAGGGAGACATCAAGCTTTCATCTGCAGGTTTGATTTACAAGTATTTCGGAAAAGAGATTCTTGGAAATATCTTAAAGGAGGTTTGGAGTACCGAGCTGTCAGAGCAGCACACGCAGAAAGTGTTCCAGAAGATTTACAAGAGCCTCATCCAAGAGATAGACGCCATTGACAATGGAGTCACCATGGCTGTCAACCCCAAGTTTTTACTATCTTACCTATAATATAATAAGTATCACATCAGCACCAACCTGGGTGTGAGAGTCTCTCGTTATAACAAAGAATGGAACGCCCCCGCAACCAGAGATCAGCAGATGCAGTTCAAGAAGGCAATGAGAGTAGTAGAGGAAGAGCTCCTTTATCACATCAAGGGTCAGGCAATAGTGCTACTCCCTGCTTATAAGCTGGTTGAAGAAGCCTGGCAGAAGAAGGAAGAGTTCCACCCCAGTGGGGAATTCCTCTGGTTTGAAAACTCATGCCCTTGGAAAGACCACCTCTATGAGAAGGAGGCTGAACAGGGACAAGAAGGACTTATTAAGTTCGCTTTCTTCAAGGATGAAAGAAAGCTAGTCAGAGTTAATGAGATATACTTCTTTGTTAAAGAGTTTAAACAGTGGCACCTAAGAGCAACCACTTCGCATAGAGAGTGAGTTTGAACAAGGCCTGGCACGGACTGAGGAAGCAGGACTTCGTGAGTATGAACTTGGAAAGTGAAGATCAAGCCTTCTTGAAGGATATTGAGTTTGTGCACCACTCAGGGTTCATCGGAGGAGCTTGGACTATGGAATCAGCAATCAAGATGGCTGAGGTTTCCATGGAGGAAGACAAGAAAGCCAAGGCACTAGCTGCAGCTGAGGAGGAAGCCAAAAAGGCTCAGTAAGAACAGGAATAGCAGTAGCAAGAGCAGTAGTAACAATGAGTAAGAGAAGAGAGTTTATTAATTGAGAAAATGAGTTGGAATTTGAAACTATATTTTTATTGAGATGATAGTAAGTTGAATTTGAAAATGAGGGGATAATATAAATTTAAAATGTCTGTTATATCAGAGGAGCAGCTCAAACGATCAGTCTCTCACGCCATCAAGCAAGTGCTAGTTGATTCCAAGTACACCGATGAACCCATTACGTTCGGACAAGCTGTGGTCACCCATCATTTCTTGACTTAGATGGGGAAGGAGAATACTGTACAGAAGGCCTACCCACAGGCATCACAGCAACTGCCACAGCATGCTCAGTCTCAGTCTTAGTCTTCATATCTACACCAACTCTCCTCTCAAGTTGTAACTACTCATTTCTCCTTTAAACTATTTAGAACCACCACTAGCAGTCAGTCACTCATTCATATATAAGTTAGTGCAATTATTTGATTAGTCTTTTATTTGACTGGAGGGAACAACAATTCAAATGTTCATTAAACTTCGACTGCCAACCACCCCAACTAAGTGGTCCAGTTTGACCTGCTTAACCACTCAGAGCATCATTATATATTTTAGAGCCAGAGTACAAGAAGAACTATGGTAGGAAGAAGCTCAAGTTCGAGGAGCAGGCCAACTCAGTCAAGGATGTGTTCCAGTGGGACGACAGCCACCTAGAAGCCAAGAAGTCCAAGGGCAAGGGCTACCACGCTTTCCACAATGTACCAGAGAGAAGTCACATACATATATGAAATATGATTGAGGAGTCCTTCTAGATGGAGGACTGAGCAGAGAGACACTTACAGGTGCTTCGTGGACTCGCCTTCTAAGTAAAATCCAAACCAGTCTCAATCTATAAATATAATTAGTAATGTGTGGGTTAACTTAATATATCTGAGACCTCTTAGAATAACTCTTAGATGATATCTGGGGCTGCTCTTAATCAGAAAAGTCCCCTGAAGGTTCATATCAACCAAGATCTATTTAGTGAATAATAAGTTTTATATTATTTTAATCTGGAGAACGGAGGCAGACTTCTTGCGCCTGACTAACTAGGTTAGTTCGTCGTTGAGGGAGCTGGTGGTAATGCAGGAGCAGCTGATGGCCCTGATGGGAACCAAGCAGGCAAATAAGTCAGGATTAACTAAGGAGCAGAAAATGGAAACCCAAATATCTCAAATAAGAAGCAGGTGAAGAAGAGAGCGCAATCTGCTCAGAAGTAGAAGAACATGGATAAGAGAGTGGCAGAGCTAAACTCAACCACCAGGTGGCTTGCTGACTCTGCATTTACCACTTACTTTGGCAAGCCTGCCTTCCATCTCTACGGAAGAAAGAACACTATAATCGCATGTACACTTGTGTAATCTGCATATAATGCTTTATATCTTGAAAATAAGCCAACTGTAGGTGGAAATGTGTATGGACAGTATATGCTCACTCACAATGTCAACCCAGAGTCAGGCGAGCATCTCCCTCAGTACCAGCAAACTTATGATCCTGCTATCAAGAAAGGACTGGCCCTAACTGCATCATAGGGAGGAGCAAGAGTGCCCACACTTCCCAGAAAGGTGAGGGAAGATATCAGACTCACTCCCAGTGAAGTGGAAGAGATAAATGGCAGACTCCCAATCATGCCAAAGGAAAGAAGAAGAGGAGATGACTAAACTCTTCAGAGATCTTAATCTATTAGGATCGCAAAACCTGATCTCACCAAGAGCAGATACTTCAATTCAAAGCACACCACTCCAAATGAATCTATGGAGCAACTGGCATAAGATGGACAGCAGCAGTAAGCTCATCCCTAGGGCATCAAGGGTTCAAAGATTCAAGGTGCTCAAATTGTGGTGGATGTAAACAGAGGATAGGGGGAGTTGAGGGAAGCCAATTAAATCCTAGATCAGTAATATATCGCTAGAAACCACCCTGATCTTTATATCTATGAAGGCTAAGATATCGGTGAAGCAGACCTCCATTTATATTTTATTAAAGACCAACAGAGACCCCAGTATGATTTGATATAGTCACAAAGTTAACTCCCCTAGAATAATCAGCAAGTACAGGCCACTCATCACTCTTCATTCGATCAATAGTAAAATTCAAACACCCAAGCACAAAGGTACCAACCACAAGCAAACTCAGTCACTGCTTTTCAGAATTTGTGCCAGCATCCTACTTCTGCTAAAGCCCCTTCTCATGAACTTAATCCAAGGAACTACTAGCACTTGCCTCAGTGCTGGACTTAGAGAATCAGACCTGCAGGCAAACTTACCTTCAAGTCTGAATCTCTGTACGGAGTCATGTTCCAAAAAGACTCCTCCTAAGATAATCCAAACTACTTGCAAGAAACCATTTGAGATCCACTTTTACTCTTAAAGAACATTTTAACTATTTAATTTTTGTAGACCTTTGCAATTATTTTAAGTAAGAGTAATTTGTTTCAATCTCTGGTTTTATAATCTTATTTAAGTTTGGTGGTAGTGAATTTAAATGTCGCAGCTCAACGATTTACTTAAAAACAGTGTGCTCAGTGGTCCAAGCTATAACACCTGCATGCCAGATATTCTGGAGTTCCTCGAAGTCAATTCTAAAACTGAGTAAGTTAAGCAACCGTTATTTCCTCAATATGAGAATGTTCTATTGAAAAGCTTTATTCTATGGGGAATCCTCCAAATTGAGAAAGTTTAACGATGATCATTCTATAAATGAGGAGTGAATCGATTATGAGATTTATTCGCATTGTAAAAGATGATTAGTAACTTTGTTATAGCAAGCCATCCATGACGACAGTCGCATTCATTAAGCAGACTATCAAATCAAAGACAGCGCCTGCTCTCTCTAAACTATTAGCTTTGAGAGTACTTAATCAATGTGTCATCAAAAACATCAGAGGCTTCAACAAGGTGGTTGAAAAGAAGATTCTCAAAAGACTGGGTGAATTTGCTCTCTTCAATTAATCTTAAATAAACATATCATAATACTTTCAATAAGGAAAAAGCGACAGAGATAGATGTAGTAAGTAAGGGAACTTTCATTTTCTCTGAGAAAGAGATGGACAAGAAGAGCGCTCAGAGGTTCTTCGTTTACCTACTAGATTGCTTGGAGAGATGGAGCTAGGCCTTCCCAGTGGCTGAAGAGGACTGGAAGACTCCCTCAGCTTACAGCAAACTCTATCAGTCTCTTTTGTCGAAGAGAGTGCTCTTTATACTATATATTATGATTATTTCAATCTTCCCGTCTCAGTGCTACTCCAATCCTCTGAGGCAGTTGGGATTAGATGATGAAAGCAGAATCTCTCAAAGTTCAGCTGCTGAAAATTAGAGACAGTCACAAGCCCAGCAGCCAGTGTCTCAAGCCTTCATGCAAAACCTGATTGACATAGACTTCAACAGTAGCAAAAGCACCAATAATGCCTCAGAGTATTAAATTCAATTTGACTCTTCTGAATAATTTGAGTTGAAGAAGAGGATTGAAGAATGCAAATCTCTAGCGTAGAAGGCGAAGAGGATATCTGCTAAAATAGACAAGAAGAAGAGAAGTGTTAGTGTCACTGCGGACCTTATCAAAAAGTATCAAAAATATGCAACTGAGTTGCTGAACATATATTTTATTTGAATTAATTGAACGGAAGAGGGAAATGCGAACAGTGCGTTAATGATCTGACCTCAGTGGATGCCTCTGCTTTGGGCGGAGTGAATGCAGTAGAACAGAGCATGATAGAGTTGATGGAGTACCAGGATCATATAAACGATGCTCATTAGAAAGTGAGTAAGTTCATTCAGGAGTGTGAGGCTCTCAAAGCACAAAACAAGAATGGAAGCAATTAAAAGCAAAGCGAGTAAAAGGTTCCCTCCCCTGACAAATAAGTGCATTTTCAAATAAGATATGCAATCTACTTTAGCATTAAGTCCAGCAGCCTAATCAGCCATTAGATTAATGTTTCGTTTTAGTGAATCAAGAGTAGCAGATGTCATCAGGCTTGAATCTATGGAAGATTTAAATTGAAAATGTTTAAATATAAATTAGATCAAGCAGGATTTATTAAATCAACAATGAGTACAGATTAATATAAAATATTTTGTCTTAAAATATTTAACAGGGAGTAATATAGAATATCTGCTGATTTCTTTCCTCATAGCTTTAAAAAAAATAAGTCTAAAAATTTGATAATGAAATTATAATTGATTAAAAATTAGTGATACTTCTCAATATTGAAGAGTGAGATGGCGAATGAATTTGCAAGCATGTAGGCAAATAGCAATCAGCAGTAATCTGAGGGAGTATCTACTGGTAATAACTTCTCAGTCTTCAAACTAATGCAAGATGGAAAACTGGATGACGAGGAAACTAAAGTCAACAGAAGACCTCCTAAACAGTCAACTGGAAATCTTATTCATAATATGTAGTATATTTAAAGTTTGCAATTATGTGTGTTTAAATCCATTGGACAATTACTACGGAGGAGGGAGTGAGCAGCAGTATGATAATGGATATGACAACTAGTACCAGCAGAATAGCTAATACGTGCCTGGTTTACCAAGTATCTACTAGCAGTATGCAACTAGCCTTGATGCTAATAACAACTTTGTTGAAGATAAAGAGACTTAGATGATTAAGGAAATAGATTCGCTCAAGAGATAGCTAGCTCACCAGAGATCCACTAACTCTTATCTCAGAGATCAAGTCAGAAAACTTCAAAAGGGACAAGGCAGGAGTCAGTTTGACGCAGATCATGAAGACAGTGATGAGGATAGGAGCAAGAATATTTAAGAGTAAATATTTCATGTTCAATTTAATGAACGATGAAAGGATAAATGAGCTGAAGGAGTACTATGAGACTTAGCTTGATAGAAAGGATAAGATCCTGAGGACTTAGGCTGATGAGATGCAGAAATTAAACGAGTTGGTGGAGTCACTTAAAGTATAGTTAGAGCAGGGCAAGTCAACTCAAAGCTAATCCTCGTTTACCAAATATCCTTCCCCTCAGTTCCAGCCTGAAGTGAGCGCAGACAGTAGCTATTACGACAGCCATTATTAGTAGCATAAAATAACTCTTGTTAATTATCAGAACTAGTTTTAGACTGAATCATCAGTGGCTGTATCCGAGCAACCAAGTGACTACAATGAGTGGTATAGAAGAGGAACTAAGACTGACTCAAGCGAGTTCAATTCAGTGACTAAGTTGATGGATAAGTATGAGGACATTAACACTAAGATTGATAACTACTACTTCAAGGGCATGTTCGCAGACAAGATGCTTATCTATGAGGACTAATTCGTAAAGATAGGCTGCATGAGAGGCGTATCCAAGGAGTGGAGGATGGCTCAGCTCAAGCTATTTGTCGCAAATAAGTCTACCACGTCTCCAATCATGAACATTAGAATTAATCCGTATGATCCAGAGGTGGTAGTCAAGAATCCAGCTGACCAAAGTATTCCATTAATTGAAGCCAATCAATAAAAGGATCTTGCGATTAACATACCGCTCAAGTATGTAAACTTACCCTATGTGAGTTTCAATTACGAGGCTGAGGGTCAATAGAGTCCAGAGATCTGGCTTAAACTTCCCTACAACTTACTGATGCAGTGTGAGCCAAGCTAGGACATTAACACATCCAACTTTGGTCCAACTTGGGAGAATATGGTAAATAAATTATTATGGCTTTCTCATCCTCATCTACTTTTAATTTGGACTTCTAAAGAGCAAAGAACTTGCAACAGATTCAGAAAGTTCTCTCAAAGACTTCTATGGTCAAGGGAGTCTCGCCTGGAAAACCTAATGTATTCATAGTAGCTAATATGCTTATTATCATTGCTAATGTAGTTGGATTCGCAGGTAATTTAATTGAGGGAGGTAGAATCTTAGCAAGTCTAGAGATCAGCCCAACTGGATCAGGGTGCGTACTTATGGCTAAGAGTGATGTGAGTGAGGCGTTAGCGTTTGCTGTTCAAAATGTGATAGTGGACTTGATATCAGTCAAGCAATTATCCTGAACTTGAATGGTTAGGTTGAGATTAGTATAATAAGCAATCCTTATCAATAGATTTCGTCGTCTTTTCAATTTATTAATTTTAGCTTTAACTAAAGTAAGGTTTGTATACATCTGATATGACCTTATTCTACTTTAATTGCATATTCATTGTAGAGCTTATGTAAGCTGAGAGGAAAAGACAGATGCAGGGTAATGAAAATGTTTAAATAATTAGAAGCACTGATTCTTCTGAGAGTTATTGCTTACAGCAAAGAAAGATCTGCATCTTTCTCTGTTGTTGCAAGCTATTGATGTTCATTCTCTGGAGTTGTTAATGTATTTCCAGACGGTGGCGTTCTCGTAGTGACTAGTGTTATCGTACTTTCTAAGTCTGTCCTCTGGCTTTTTCCATCTCAATCCGTTGTCATAGAAACCAGTGAGTCTTCTGAAGGACATCATAAACATGGCAGAGCATCCAGACACGAATCCTAAGTGACTCAACAAGTGATAGGTTAAGAGTCTTTGTTGAAGGAGCAGCATGGGCTTAGAGCAAACGAATCCTCCGAAAATACCACACCCATAGAGAGAAGCTCCTAGCACCACATCAGCGAATCAGTATAATTAAGAATGAAAGGCACTACCTATTTAATTTGAATGAGATGTTGGCGAGCACATCCTTGACGGTGGGTCTATCGATAATGATGGGGTAGGGAGGGCGTTCATAAGCACCATAGATTGACTTAGTTCCATTGCGGGCGATGAGAGCCTTGAGTGAATGGAAAGGTGAGAAGGAGGAGGATCTCTCAGACACCACCACGAAGTGATTTGCTTCCTATAACAAATACATTAACATCCATTTCTAAAGAGTGAGCAAATGCTAATAGAGTTTGAAGTGATCTCAGATAAACCTTACCATAGTTAAGTTGCAATAATTAATTATAAACTGAACTTGCAATTATTATAAATTATTAGTGAGAGAACTATCGATAATTCTTCTAATCTTTATTTCCCATTAATGAATAACTTCTAACTTTTTGAGTCCATCCTGCAACTTCTCACTCAGTCAGATTTAGATAAAGAAGAAAGGAAAATTCCTTCACTAGACTTGAATGGTGGGAATAAAAATAAGGAGTGGAGCAGGATCCCAATTCTGTCAACACTCGTATTCAAGTGAGATGGACAAGGCTGAATAAACGAAGTGGTATGGTTTGAAAATGAAAAAGACTAAACTTCCGACGATTTGCTACTAAAGAAAGACAAAAAACCAAACTTCTTCCTGACTGAGAAGGAGCCAGATGAACAGAAAGCAAATTCAAGAAATAACCACACCAGTAGAATAGTAAACAAAGGCTCCGAACTAAACTATCTAAATTTTATAAGATAAATATATGTTTCTCATTACTTAGCGTAAATGTTGTGAAGGCATTTAGACGATATAGCAGAGAGGCAATAGACCAGTAAGTATTATAAAAGACTGAGAGTTAGGAAAACGACGCTGATTACAATTTCGCCCAGGCTAGTTTTATTGCAGAGAGATATTCGAATGAGCAAAATGATTTGAATATTATCTCAACACATCCTTCGAAAGTTGAGCAGATATTTTCCTCTCTGTAGAATTAGTAAGAGGAAGTGATTTCTAAGTATCAGTTTCTATAGTATCTGAAGAAACTGCTGCTTAAAAGTGGGAGCTTGACAGAATAGATGAGTAGGCTTTAGGCCATACAGCAACTAAGACCAGCCAATCCTAAATATAAAGATGGACTAATTCATTCCATAGAGTATAAGAATGACTCTTATTGCAAACATTTCAATTTGGCAAGATTCATATTTATAATTGCAGTTCACTGATTGACAAAGCTAGTGGGAATAAAGTCTGTGAGCAATTTCTAGAGAAGCAAGCGATAAATTTCACTCAAAGAATTATAGAAGCTGTAGAAGCCTACTATCCAAACAAAAAGTAAGAATTAAAAATTAATCAATTTGATAGGGTAGCTAAGATTTCAGTAGTTTACATAGCAGATGCACAATGTGGAATATATTTGAAGAATGTATTCTTGCTAGACCAAATCTCAAAAGATCCTCATCACGAATTTCAAATAAAAGAGATGGGAGTAACTCCTTCAACCATCTCACTCACCAAGCAAAAGGCAGAACTCTATACCAAGTTACCTTTACTTCCTCTCACTGCGAGGAACTATCTTAACTCACCATTCATCGGACCAGAAAACTAAATGCAGCCACTTTAACTTAAAAGCTCAATTTCAAGAAAGTAGGCTTATCTAAAAGTTCGAAACAGCGTTAGTCTAAGTATAAACGAAAGGGGAGAGCTTAAAAATGCGCATAATGATTCAATTTCTACAGCAGCTGGGTCTATTCTTTTTCAACAACTTCCATAATGAAAATATTATATAAGTTATGATAATAATTCCAATAGGATAACCTATAATGACACATTGTCCATCCTAAAGTAACTATTAGGACGTATCAAACTCCAAAAAGAGTATATCCGAGCTTGAGTAATATCAAAGGACCAAGCCAATATTCTTGAATCATCAGCACTCGCCTGGAGAAAGACTACTCTTTAAAGCTAGCAAAAGAGGAACCAAGAAGCTGTAACTATCTTACGATAAGTTACTATATTTTAACCTTTATATGTTTTTTTTTAAGATGTCTTCTGTAATGAAAGACTTGACTTTGAAACAGAGCTAAGTTAAAATAGCATTTTTAATTTTTTTTATAAATTAGATTCTAATTGTTATATTTAACTTTAAATTTGAAGTTGATTTAACACAGACCATCAGAGTATCTAGAGACAATCTATAATATATTTTGAGTTCTTTATCTGTCCCCACTGCAAATCTAAACCGCAATGGCAGAGGAAGCAACTCTCTAGATTTTGAGAACTCAAGGCAAAAAGGAAAACAGCATATTTAGACTAGTGTAGAGTGTGAAGTCTCCTCAGTAGTCAAGTGCGACTGATAAAAAGCGTTCTCAATTTTTCAACTATGGATTTAGAAATAACACTACAAATTTAAGAATGGGCAACCTCAGCAACAGATTATATTTGAATGATATTCTTTTTGTATTGATAAAGATACGCACTTGATGAATCTGTGGATAGACATGACAGAAGTCTATTTATGATAGAAGAAAACTAGAAAGCAGCAGTGTAGAAAGAAAAGTAGCAAGTCAAGGACAGGAAAAAAGCAATGTCTAGTCTATTCCTTGAAAGTCTAAAGCAAACTGCCCTCATCTAATAAGCGAAGAAGCCAATTCAGATATAGGAAATAAAGAGTCAGAGTAGTAGGAATCTGCCTTCAATTAACGGTTTCAGTGCCAGTAGCATGACTGATAGTAAACTTAAACATGCTATCTATAATAGAAACGACATAATATGCAGCCAAAGTGGCCAGTCCTATGACTAGCTTCTTACCCCTGGTTCGATTTTCTCAGGTATATAAAAATATTAATGATTATGTAAGCTCATTTTATTAACGATTCAGTTTTCATTTTAAAATTGAGATTAAATGTGAGCAGATTATGATAATTTATGATATATTGCTTGTAAGGTGAATTAGAAGAGGGTAATTTAATTTGAAGTTGAAATTAGAATTTATTATATAAGTTGAAATGATCTCGAATGCGCTGAACCACAAGCAGCTCCTCAAGCTCACGAGAAACAATCCTAACTAATATACCTCAGGTAGGTCCAGTACTTACTATCTTACATGATCTATATCGAAATACTCTTCATCGGAAATAAAATCTATTTATAGAGAGCGAAGAAAACTACGAACAGTAAAGTTAAATCAGAGAGAGGTAAACCACAAACCCTACTCAGAAGTAGTGTCCATTTAAAATTGATGTTTAATTAGTAAAGTAGAAAGAATCTGGAATGAGTGCAGAAATTTCTCATAAACATTAAGCGAAAGAAAACTAAAGCTAAAATGCAAAGCAACAAATCAAACACCAAGTTTAATTGGAAAGTTGATAGTAGAACTCCAGGAATGAATATAGCTATTCACAAAGCGATTAACGAGGAAATTATTGATCAATTATTATTCTTTTTTTATATGAGGCTTTTAAAACTAAATGCTGTCTGCTTAGACTATTCCTGTGAAACTTGACCATCAAATTTATTGAATAGGGTATTTATTTTATTAAATGTAAGTGTCAATTACTGACTTTGAGAAGGTATTCCCAAGTTTAACTAATTTATAGATATAAAGAGCACAAGAAAGATCGCCTGATCAATAATTAACTAGAAGCCAATAGATAAATTAATATTCTTAAAATAAAAAATAGCCTCGTAAACGCTTAAATTCTTCTTTATTTAATCAAAATTGAAATTATTATTTCTCATAGAACGAATTATTTTATTGCAATATAGGTTCAAGGCACTCATAATTTTAAAATCAATAAGCAAAAAAGAATCCATCCTCTAAATACCTGGACTCAAATTTTTAAACTTTTGGTGAGCAAGAACAGCATGAGTAAGACCTCCTCACACCATAAAAATAAGGTAACTCTAATTACAAGTCTAATTTCAAAGTGCCCTTCACATCTGGTTATTAAAATAGTGATTTGAAGTTTTCTGAGAAGCCACGCCTTAAAGTTGATTATGGAATGATAAGTCCCTCAAATAATAATATTGCCAATAATTCTCTTCTTTAACTTGATAATGAATGTATATATTTATTATATGTTGTGATGCTGAGAGGTATGAGCAATTTATGCAAGAGTAGAATATGGCTTTTGAGAAGCAATATCCCTAAAGAGCTTAGCTTAATAGCAATTAGCAGCACTACTAGAAAGTTAAAGGTGATTTGAATATAGACACTGAGGATTATGATCCCAAAGCTCTCAAGAGAAAGAGAAGATAGAGATCTGATATTAAATAACATGCTTCATATTACTCAGAGTCTATATTTTTAAAGATATGAACGAAGAGACTTTTAAACAACAGAGAACTCCAAATGCAAATTAGATCTTCTAAAAGAACTCAAATGATGAATCTGATATCTAGTATTAATATTGCAATATATTTTAGCACGACAAGAACATAGATGAGAGCAGCTACAAGAATGAGTCTCCCAAGTATATTATAATTGAGAGAGAGTTTGAATCGCAGTCATCAAAGACTGCTCATCCACATAAACAGAAAAATAATGTGGAACAAGCAAATCAATAAAGAGCAAAGAACCCAAGAGAATACTAACCTATGCAGCCTCTATCTCAGAAGCAAGAATACGATTATAATCAGCAGTATATCAAATATATCCAGCAGCAGAAGGATCTTGAGTTGGAGTATCAGTGGAGATAGAGGATGGTAGAGGGCAAGGGACCAGATAAAAGATAAACCAAGACTTAGAGAGATCGTCACTCTAAACACAACTACTAGAAGCAAGATAGCAGCCAATTTTCGAGTAGAGTGAGTGACGAATCTGAAGATACCCAAGAGGTTTATCACAGAAAGACACATATATACGTTTATGTTTACTTTTATCCACATAGATAAAGAGACTCCAATTAGCACATCTTAGAGAAAGATAAATTCTCAGATTTCGCAGCAGGGTTCTATCCTGAGAATTCCAAAAGAACCTAAAGAGGGAAAAATGAAAGATTAAACAATGTATTTGAAGAGTAGTTTATCAAAACTTAGAGAGATCCAAGGAAAGTTAAAAGCAAGAGGAGAGATGAGTCAAGTGAAAGTAGTGACGAGAAGGGGGAAGAAGAGTGGGTGGTCAAGGCTACAAAAGAGGGCTTCTTGTATTTTCATATACTTTTTTAATACCTGGAACTAAAACTTTCTAATGGAACTTCCCCCGTTACTACGACTATAAATCTAGAAAGACGAAACCTTATTTGTAAGCTTTAATTCAATAAGCTAAATCTGCTTCTTAGTATAAGCAATTGGGCAAAGAAATATGACCACAAAGGAAGGAAATACTGGTAGAACTCTTAGACCAAGCATATTCAAAATGTCAAGCCAGATTCCGAGACCTATCTGATTTAAGCCTCAATTCTTGGAAACTTAGCCTTTTTAGAATGCTATCTCAAAGCTTAAGGAAATCTAGCTCTTGTCGATTAGCAAAATAGAACTGCACTTCAAATTGAATTAAAGTGATTGATTAAACTTCATCACGCAGTTGGCAATGGTCATAAAGAATTTACAGCTATCTTATGCAACTTTGGAAAGAAAGCGAAACTTATCGAGAGTTAAGATCTGAGTGGAGCAACTCCTTTATTCATGGCTGTGAGATATAATGAGGTGGAGTGTCTGAAGATCCTTATCTCCTTCGATTGCAACATCTTTCACAAAATGTAAACTCATTTCTCATTTGCTCTAACTTGACTTACTATGCTTTTAGGAGGAATGGAGATAACTGCTTGCATGTGGCAGCTGCTTACAACTCTCTGGACTCTATGATTGCAGTGGCTAACTTCGGAGGATTTGAGCTACTCATGGAAAGAAACAACCATGGAAGGCGTCCTATTGACGTTGCAGAGCGAATGAGAAATTCAGACACCTTCCAGACTCTTCAGAAACTGCAAATTTATACTCATTTTTTTATTTCATTCTATAATGATAACTTGAAAGGAACTTAATGTATCAGAATGCAATACTTGAAAGGGAGATTAAAACAGTAGATAAGGCTCTTAAAGGGAGAAAAGGCTAGAAAAGTGAGAGGAGAGGGTTTGGATTGGAAATGGGTTAAAGAAGAAGAGAAGAGGGCTACTAAACAACTGGGAGACATGACGTCAGATCCAGGAGCAAGCATGTTCAAAAATTGAGACTTGATATGATATCCGAAGAGGGCTCCTCAGATAGTAATGGATACAATACAAACAAACATAGAGTAAAATCAAGCAAGAGAAACAGACTCAGCAGTGAAGAGGAATCATCTGATTCAGAAGCTGAACTAACAAATCTAGGTGGCTATAAAAACCATTAGAAGAAAGTGCAAAGGAAATACCAAGAATCGCAGGCTGATGACCACAGAAAGACTTATTGGAATGAAATTAAAATGAGGAAGCAAAGAAAAACTTTGAGGAGAGGGGGGAGTAAGTACGATACAGATGTGCCCCTCTTCTCAGAATATGACAAAACTAAACGAACTTCTCGTAGGCTGCAAGATTAAGAAGTATAAATAAATTTATGTAGGAAATGAAAGCAATCTTAAATGAAACAAGGAATGAGATGCAATAGACTTAAGAGAAAGAGATTAGATGACTAAGAACTTCTTCCATCTCAGTATTAGGGATGATCAAAATCTTTAAAGGTCGATTTAATTATAATTTTGACAGTGCTATGATGAACCCGAAGTTGAAAAAATTACAAACTGCCCGGGATATGTACCTCATGGGTAATAATCAAAAAAGAATAGATGAGGATGAAGAAGAGGATGACGTTGAAGATGATGTAGAGAAGTAGATGCAAAGGCATTCAAGAAGATCCAAATCGAGACCTAAGTCAGCTAGAGAGACAACACTCTCAAGAGAAAGAAAATCTGTTATTGAAAGTGCCATTACTAAGACATCTACCTTTATGAAAACAATAGGTGGATTTTTCAAAGGAGGGATTGAAAAAATTAAAGACTATGTCTTCTAAGAGCAATAAGGATAAAATTAGTAAGAATAGGTAAAGATGCTCGTTCTCAGAGTAGAGGCAGAAGCAAGACTTCAAGAAATTAAAAAGACTCGGACTAATCTGACTCATCCTAGTACGCTACTCCACGTGGGAAAAGCTAGACTGCGAGGATCGCACCTGCTTAGATTGTAGAAAGCTAAAACTCAAGTGAAGATGACAACAGGAACCATAGATTAGAAGAATAATCAAGGAGTGATAAGTCCAGAAAAAGAGAATAAGAGGAGAAATCAAGATAGAGGAAATTTAATACCCGTGAAGTTGTTCCCCAGCAGATGGTTGATGAAATGATGAATGAAGAACAGCAATATTCAAGGGATGAGGTGGAATAAAATCAGCCTCACTTTTTACAACATCAAAGACAGGTATAGGAAAATAACTAGCTCTAAAATAACTAGTACTCTTCAAGAAAGAATAGAAGAGTTTAGCCCATGAAAGAAGATGTGATGCAGTAGCAAAGCTTAGAAAGGAGCAAGTCCTATGGACGATTGAGTAAGTAAAACAACACTTCAAGCGGCAGTAACAATACAGGCCCTCATTAAATGACTATGGGAGATCACGTTATTCAATAAACAGGCATTTTGCCAAATAATAATTAAAATCCTTTCTTGATATAAGATCCTTACTAGCAGCCCCAAATTTGGCCTAACCAGCAGCAGGCTTTCTCTTAAACTCAAAGAGAACTTATTGAGCACCAAGATCAACTATACACTACTAGAAAGAGACAGAAGCAGAAAGTTATTGAGGAAGAGAAAGTGGAGGAAAGCTTGGAGGTTAGTAAGGCTACTGCACACCTTTAGGATGAAAGACCTTCAAGAATAAAGAAAGCCAAAAAGAAGAGGAAGGCAATAAACTAAGAGCAGTAAATGATTAATCAAGCTAAGCTCTCTGGCCCAAGAGGCTCTCAATTAAGTCTAAAGTCGATAGGAGTTGGCTCAACTAACGTTAACGAAACTGTTAATAAACTTTACATGAAGTTTAGTAATTTAATTTTATATTTATCTTTTGATTTACTCACACGAATTCCACAGGTTCAAATAAGCTTTAGCACAGTCTTATGATTTAGAGAGAGAAGAAAAAGAGACTCGGGAACTAGTCAAAGCTCCTAATCCAGAAGAACTACTAATCCTCTGAGGACGAAAGAAAGAAAGTTAAACTGAAGTTAATTATATATTCTTCCAAATTAATTTGGTTAAACTAGGAGAGAGATCTCCTTCTCCTGCTCCCAAGTTCATGAAAGAAGAAATTGCATATTACAAATACTAGAAGGAATAAGAGAGAAGTGCATAATAAATGCAGTCTGCTTTTCAATAGATTCCAGCTCAAATAGTTTAATAGACTCCTAAGACTATCAACACACCATAAGTGAATCCTACTAAGGAGTAAAGTCAAGCCCAATCCAAATAGGAAAATTATAAATGATCATTTTTAAAATTTTAAAACTTGTAGTTCAAGATAACACCAATTAAATAAAATAATAATTATTTGTAAGATATTTTCCCCGTCATCAAGATAATTCAGCCAATAAAATTCAGCAAAGAGTGTAGTCCCTTAGAGCCTGGGGAACCAGCGTTATCAGAGAAATTAATCTACGAGTCTCTCGGGCACTGAACAACTAAATTAAGACTTGGCAATTAAGTCTTCTTCAGTTAATATCCCTCTGAGGATTTAAACCTAATAATCTATTGTAGACAATCAAGCTTTCTTCATTGGAAACAAATTATATTAAATAATAATTCCCCTCAGGCGAATAGCTAAAGCTCTCTTAGACAGGAGGAGATTAGAAAGCGGGTTTAAAGGCTCCTAACATGCTGACTCAGGAGCAGTTTGACATGATTATGCTCAACTCAGAATCAGAAAGTAAGCCAGAGCAAAAGTAAATGCCTCCTCAAAACAACTAGTACAAAATCATAGACTCTGATGTAGATGCAAAAAATAAACCAAATTCTGATCTTAAATCAAATGCCATACCAAAAACTGATCCCACTGCTAAAACAGCAACGATGAAACATCAAGGATAAAATAGCATTATAAACTTGCAAGTTTAATTGACTTTTAAGAAGGTAAGAGCCCAGAGGATATCAAAAAGTTCTACCAGGATTTAGTCAAGGATGAAGCCACTCTCACAAAGATTGAAGAAATCATCAATGAAAATGGATCACAGACAATAGACGAATCAAACCAATTTTTTTAGTATTGAATAAAGAAAATTTATAGTTTAAGAAAACACAAAATTGAGAAATCAAATGCAATAATTAATATCTTTATTATTTCAGCCTACTCTTTTAAAAGGTGATGAATAAGAACAAGTCTCAAAGTTAATCATAACCAAGCATTCATGAAGAGAGTAAAGAAATCATAAGTAAGGAACCAAAGCCAACAATAGAATTTGAGCCAGACCTTGATAATTAAGTGGAACTGGAAGAGGATTAAATGATATTCAACTGGGAGGAAACTTTGAATTAAAAAAGCCAAGATGAGATGGACTAGTTAATGAAGGATTTCCAATTATATGATGAAGTTAGTATCCATACTGTGACTGATGAAGAGAATCCTCCAGCTTCATTTAATTGAATATATACATATTAGAAGCTTCCAGATTCAACAGCGGTCTCTTTAATGTAAACAATTTAGACAAAGGATAGTTTGTGGGCAATTCCTTGCTTTCAGCCTCAGGAGCAAATCAGAAGCAGGTTTAATCATCCTCATTTGCTAAGCCACTCTTTAATTTATAAAATTATAATAATCTTTTTCATGGGAGGTCTTCCTAACAACTCAATGTAGCAGAAACCCACCTTCATGAATCCTTATTAGTCAGATGCAGAGAGCGACTATGCAAACAAGAAACGTGGAAAATTAGGAAAGCTTAATGGGCTACAAATATTCTAGCACTCACCTGCTCAAAGCAAGATAAAGAGTAAATTAATTCCACCTCTTCTCTAAAAGTCCACTCAGAGTAGCTTCAACCCCATGCTGCAGCCAGGGCTTGAATCAGAGAGAGCTTAGAAAGAGCAGACAGTATAAGCTTTAGGATCTTTTACAGGAACAGCTCCTATCTCTGCAATGAGAAGACTCAGCTTTAACAGTTCAGAAGCAGAGCAGACTTCAAAGCCTTCCTATTTTGCAACTTAGGAGTTGCCACGTTCTCAGACTCGAACTGGCGAGGTTTGTGAAGTGATCCCAATTTAGTACTCAACTCAACCTAGAAAGTAAGAAGAACTTAAAGTTACGGAGTAGAAGTAAAATGTAGAAGAGTCGGGTCTAAATTCCCTGTCCACTATAGTCCTGAATGAGAATAGGAATAATTCAAATGACTAGAAGTAGATGATATAGCTATTTCTTTAAGACGATGAATTCATAGAAAAGAGGAATCCCTCACCTCCCTCTCTCAAGCAAAATAACTTCCTAGAATAGAATAATCAACCTCCAACAGAGATAATCTAATCTGAGACTTATAAGCAGCCAAGGCTAACTATACTAGATGACGATGATGACGATAATATTGTAGAGTTAGTTGATGATAGTAAAGTAGAAAGAGCTGTGCACAGAAATTAAGCAGACGTCATCAAAGATATGCTTCATTTATTTAAACTTGTATAAGATGCTTAAGAATGAAGATCCAGAAACAAGGAGAAAGTTTTATGAGAAACTCTCTCTTCAAGAGTAGCAGAATGCTCTCTCAGAAGGTGCAGAAGTATAAATGGATAAATAATATGAGGATATATTTTGTTTTGGATTCTCCTAAGATATTCTTGAGATCTAATTAACAGCAGTAGCAATACTCCAGCAATTCTTCAAAAGGCCTCTCCTAAGAGAATGATTCAAATATATTTAACAAGCAAGCCTAGAACAAGGGAGCAGCAACTCAAAAGAAGAACACAAGGTATGAAAGTGAGGAGTCACTTATCAATATGGATCTCTCTCAATCAAAGCTAGATCAGACCCTCAAGATATTAGAAAATAGGCAAGATGAAAGAGACAGAGTAGAGGAGTAGTCGAGAAGCCCAAAGATAATTGACTCAAGATAATCTCTCAAGACTTAAGTTAAATAGCAGATTCAGTCTTATGTCAAGCAATCTATTTTAATAAAGACTCCATTTTATCAGTGTAAATGAGTTAGTCACAAGCAGCTGATCATGAGTCAGTAACTTTACCCCTTTAAAAATTGCCACCTGCTTACAAGAAAGAGGAAATCCAGTCCTGGACTCAAGATTTTCATAGTTTATTGAGTCCTCAGGAAATATAGAAAGCGTTGTTAGGGCAAATGATGGTATCAGCCTTCTCATCCTCTTCGTCAACTCTTAAGCTAGTCAAAAGAGATTTCCTTCCTTACCATGGATACGCTTAGAGCACAACCAGGATTTTAAAAGGTGATGCAGCAGCTACAGCAAATGCAAATACGGCCAGAGTCACAAAATAAAATCAGGAGCCTACTATCTAAGTGCTCAATTCCTCCAAGAAAGATGTGTAGATATTGAGACAGAGTGTGAGCAGCATGCATAGCACGCAAAAGTAAAAAGCAGAAATCTCATAAGACAGTATCGTTCAGGAGCTAGATAGTATAAGCAGAATTTATGATGACTTAGAGACTGTACAAGAGGAGGAGGCAGGAAATACCTACGAGAAGACCAATACTCTCGAAGAATCTAAAATAAGCCAAGCAAAGTCAGTGAAGAGAACTAAAATACCCAAGTAGTCAAAAATTTTACTCAAAACTTTTAATTTTAGCAGAATAGGTATAATATGGGGGCGGATGATGATGAGTTGGAATTTGATCAAGACTCTTAGCACCAAGTAGAGCAATAGCAATCCAAACCCTAGCCAATAGCTATAAAAGACTTATTCTATAGCCAATAGAATTAGGCAGATCAGCGTCCTTAAAATAGTAAATTCTCTGGAGCTAGATAGCCAATTGATTCTGATGTTGAAGAGCAGGCTGAGGCTCTTGCACCCAATGATTTTGCTGATAAGCAAAACAAGTCAACTGCAAATGCTTTCTTGCACAACTACTTATACACCTCTTCAGAGGATGAGTCTAAAAGGAGAACTTCAACTTTATTGGCAAATATGAGACCTAGGCTTAAAAACAAGAATCTGCTGCATAGTTATCAATAATATTATGAGCTAACTTTTATTGAGATAGTTCTGTGAACGCACCTCTTTATCAACATGGATAAGCATCGGGCAGTGGAACAACGAAAAGCATAATTACGCCTAGCTCTGGGATAACTGCAAATATCAATATTTCATAGGCTCTAGGTTAGGGTGTTGTAAATATGATCCAATAGAAGAGATTATATCAAATATTATTATTTCTAATGAAGAGATCTGTGAGAGACGTTTCCTTCAAGTCGAACAACGTTTCAACACACACAGAGGGCAGTGAGAGACTTAAGGAAAATCTGAAGATGATTCAAAAGAATAGGCTTTTTAAAAGTAAACAAGGGAATACCAGTAGCATAAGAGATAGAAGCACTTCTAAGGAGAAGTTTATAAGCACTGGCTAGTAAATAATAGAGTAAGCTGTAGAGGAAAGCATAAAACATAATAACATCAATTAAGCATCTCAATAGAAGTAGAATTAAAATTGAATAAGGGTATTTTAAGAAAGGCAATCATATGCGAAACCAGTTTTTAGTAAAGGAATTTATAATTTCTTTTTAGTTTTATTTTTTTAACTTCTCAATAATAGCATGAATCATATTCGAAATAGAGTTACTAATTATGATAAAATCTAAAGCTAAATACTTACAAATATGATGATTATCATTTAAAATCGTAAATACCCTGGGCGATATTATCCCATTTCCTCAACTTAAAATTAATTTTGTGGAGATGGTTACCTCCCAGGATAAAATAGTCATCTAGATTTTTCCTATCTCTTAAGTAATACTAATGATAGAAGGTGTCTGAGTGATAAGGCAGACCTTGCTTGTTAATTCTGCTTTTACCTTTTTGAGAAGAGCCCAAGCCATACTTGTTTCCTCCGCTGCCACCACTCCCATAGCTGCTTCCACTCCCAGATCTACTATGATTGCCTTTAGTACCAGTAAAAATTAAACTATAAAGTTTCTTTGCTCAAGTTCTTGATTGAGCTACCTTATATGGAAAATTCATAGAGCTGAGGAATTTCCTTAGTTTTAAAGTAGTTGCCAATAATCAAGAAGGTCTGCTCTTCTTCTGCTTTCCTTTGTCTGACTTTCTCTTCCTTCAAAAGCTTCTCAATCTTCATCGATTTGGATTTCATTAGTCTTGAGTTCTTTTGAAGAACAGGAGACTCTAACTCTATTTGTTTAGCACAAATGAATTATAAGTATATGTTAAGAGGTGCTATCATTTTAAGCTTTTCTACCTGCACTTAAACTTCTCTCATTTTCTTGATCCGAGTTAGGCTCCTCTTTAGAAGATCCCTCTTGCTCTTCCTCGTCCTCAGCCTCTTCCTCTTCTGCATTTTGACTCATAACCTCCTCTTCTTCTTCCTCTCCCTGATTATCCTCGTCTTATTCTTCCTCTTGCATATAAAAGAATACATATATAGTTAGATTATATATCTGAGTCATAATCTACTGGTTCATATTCCCTCGCTTCTTCGCAAGATTATTCACTTTCATTTTCTGAATGCGGGGAGAAGTCTTAACCTTCAATCCCTTCGTTCTCGATATTATCTACCCCTTCCTCATCCTCTTCGGAGTAATACTAGTGCTCCCTAAGTGAGCAATATAATTTAAGATAAAGCTTCAATCCACTATTGAAAAAGACTAAAATGAATGTTTGTTAAAATCTTCTTGGATTGGATCTATGCTTGCACTTAATAGAGTATCTTCACCTCCAAAAATTAAAAGAGATCAAATAATTAAAGCTGATAGTAGTTCATTTATATTTTGACAGATTGTTTGTCTATCGGTATGATCATTTCTTTGAACCAAGGAATATACTAGTCGAGCTCAAGTAAGATGAGTTCGGCTTTAATTTAATCGTCTATTTTGTAGGAGTCTATCTTCTCAACACATTCAGTGGTTGATGAGCCACCTATGACGTAGATGTACCTATCTTGAAATACCACAGCCGACCCAAATGCTCTCTCATAATAAATGACAGAACAAAAATACATAATTGAGTTGCATTTTGATTTGAGTCCAGCAATCTTTCTCTACGTCATATGTTTCTATGGTTTTAAGTGCAATATTTTCTCCTTTTCCTCCTATTTAATCTCTCTTTATATTAGGGATTTTCATTTCCCCTGTTTTATTAAATTTACTAATGGTTTCTCTCTGGTTACAATCCACGCTGCTCCACTGCATTTTACTTCTATGATTAAGAATAAGACTTCGCCCTCTTCTGAACATTTTCAAAGTAGTTTAAATCCCAAGATGCCACTTTTTCTTCTTCAAACTGCTGCTACTCAGAATCTACTTTAGACTTAAGTTTGGAGAATGGGAATATTCTAGAGAGGCAAACTAATGAAAAGTAAGTTCCATTTCTTCATGTCTTTTTTCCTCGAAAAAGGGTTCTGGAAATTCCCCAATTTGGGGGAAAACCCATATTTAAATGAGAAGATTTTTAAGAAGATCCAATATAAAGAAAATATAAGATAATTTATTATCCGGCTGTCTATTAGGTCTAGCAGTAGCCACCGCAAGCAAAAAATCTGCCTCCGAATTCAGAAGTGGCGATCAGTTTCAACCCAGCGTTACTATAAAACTCAGTCAAATCATACTCCTTCAATATGATCGAATTTAAGTCTTCCACTTTTCCAATATTATTTTTAACAGGCAGCTCATCTTATTTAATCTTTTATCTACAATCAATAACTCCATCTACGTTCATCTTTTGCCACCTCCTCTCAGGATTAAGACTTTCTGAGATAAGAAAGATTGTTAGTTCCTTATTCTTTAAATCTAGGGCTATAAATTGGGCTGGCTGCGGGATATGGACTTAGTTGATGAATATCGGGATTAAGGAAGTATAGAATCTTTTGCAAATGAGCTAAAGATGTAGAATCATTTATCTAGGCAGGTACTCGATAACATTGTTGGTTTAATAGAATACAAAATATATATTGATTGTTAAAAGCTTAGGACTTAGAGAGATTAGGTAGCTAATCCATCTTTTAACTCTTTTTAAGTGGAATAGGTTGATCCTCGAAAAGCTAATGACTTGGACTTTTCAAATTTGAGCTCTGTCTATTTTTGAGCTTCTAAAATTTTCTATGTGAGTCCTAGCTTTTATCTAGCTAATTTAGCTATTCCTCAGATAATAAAGAAACAAATGAAAGATAAGTCTTCATCAAAGTTTGAGAGTGAGTACGTAAGCATCTAGGGAAGTGAGATAAGATCCCCTTAAATGGTAAAAATATTTGAGAGTTTTAATTCATTAAGGTATCTATGGCATTTTGAGCAGTCCTCTCGACCTGTTTCTAAGGTTACTTATTTCTGGCCTCCATTCTCAAATCAGCTATATTGCCTTGAGCGGATTCTCTAGGTTCCATGATATCAATCAAACTTTAATTCAAGTATTTTAGTATAACTATTAACGAGTAAATAATTTAATCGCAATAAATTAGTGATCATCATTAAAGCAGCAGCTAATTACTTATTGTCTTAATTTAATTCACAATTCTCAAATTTCAACAGTCTTTTTACAGAGAGGGCACTTATTATTCTTGTTTAGCCAAGTCTCGATGCAGGTGGTGTGGAAAGCATGGCGATCGTCGCACGGTAGCATAGTTATGTAATCTTCCATTTGATATGGCACGAGACATATCGAACAAAAATCTCCACTTTCATCCTTATTTAATGCAATAAAATTTATCTTCTGATATATATTTGGTTATGTAGATTTACAGCAACTCTCTTCATCTAACTTTGCGTGAGTCACTCTTTAGCTCAAGATAAAAAAATACACAGCAGAATCATCATCCTATATATTCTATTTAAGATCTTGTTAGCGAATTTGATTTTCTTGAGTCTCCTAATTATGTCAACCCTTGAAGGCCTCCATCTTGCTTCAATGCCCGCCACATCTCTCTAGTTTTCTCCTATATTGTCAAAACTTTGACCAGTGCACCAAAAGTAGAGCAAGATTGGGAGCAGCAGTAAACATGCCACGAGGATTAAGCTTAATATCAAAAGCTAGAAGAAGCAGTAGAGCAAAGCAAACATCATACAGATAAAAGGTTTTGATATTAATTTTTGCTAAATCAAAGTGTAGAAGAATAGTCGATGGGTGTGGAGGCAAGTAGGCTAAGCTTGTTGGTAAATTAAGTTTCCAGTTATAAGGATGTATCCTAGAGCGATGGCTGATAGAAATTTGAGGAAAGTGATTGACTTGCTTTCTTCATAGACTGTTCGCTGAGCGAGGCCTATTTGTTCTATCAAATGATTCTGTATCTGAAAGATTATTGCTAATTAATTAGAAGGTAAGTAGATATATATCTATGTTTTTAAACTAAGTTAAGGAAGCAAGCACCTCCCTGATAGAAGATGAATATCTCAAGCCATGCTCCTATTTAGCTTGTGCAGTATTTATATAAAAAGCTAATCAAATTTATTCTTCTCTAAGTGGCTTTGATTATGAGCTTTCCATACCAATTGAGTAGCAAATGCAAGCGAAAACCATAGCTAGTAAGTCTATCACAAATTAAATTCACTACCTCAAGAATGTGAAATCACTAACTGCCTCTTTTAGTTGAGCAAGGTCTCTTAGTTTTCTCTATCTGCAAGAGTAAGAGAATACTGTCGAAAGCTCATCTCAATTATAATAAAATTATAAACTTTCTGCATCATCTCACCTTGGACGAGCCTTTAACGGATGATGGAGGAACTGTTAACTTAGTCAAAGGCACCTTGGTAATCATTTCTGAGAAGCCTTTATCGCTAAGTGTTTGCATTAGCACTATTTGAATCTGGGTGGAGAGGGTTTTCGGACTGATTATATAGGTAGGCATAATCTGCTGCGTGAAATAGGTCCATTTAAATTTAACGATCTAATACTTATATAACTCAATCTAACCATCCAACAATTATCAATTTATGCCGCAATTACATTTCCATAATTTCATTTCCCACAGTTGGTTATGAGCGAGTATGCAATGGCATTAACTAAGTTGGAAAATAATGAGTGTTAATATAGGTTAACTTCGAGCTCTTCTTATATTTTTCATGCTAGGACTATATCATGATTGGAAAGAAACTGCTAAGCTGTGAGGAAGCTGGAGCCCATGCCAGATACTGTTGTGCGAGGGAAGCCTAACCATCTATCAGCACACAACTTAAAATTAATATATTTTAAACTCTTTTGCAGTTGGTCTCTTAGTTGGGTCTACACTGAGCATTCTATTGATTAGCCTCTTTGCCTCAAATGGAATTCCCTCGGGCATGTGAAATAGTCCTCTGCTGATTTTACCGAATAGGTCTCGCTCATTCTATCCCTTGAATGGGTAACTTCCACTCAGGATCACAAAGAGTAAATAAAATTTCATTTCTCATTTAAAAATATTTTACAAAGAGAATGATACCAAGTGACCATATATCTGTAGCTTGACCATCGTAATCTTTCTTCTAAACTATCTCCGGGGCCATATAAGATGGCGTACCGCAGAAAATTTTGAGTTTCTGTTCCGGGGGACAGCAAATGCTGAACCCAAAGTCAATCAGCTTCACATTATTCAATATGAATCTTTCTCTTCTCACTCTATAATGCTTATAGAATAGTGAAATTAAAAAAGCAAAAAGTTAAGTTGGTGATTGCTAATCCTAATTAATTATGACAAAGTATTGGCTTTAATTAGGAAGTGTTTGCAATGGAAGAGTGTGAGCAGAATTAAAATAAATAAATATGAAGCTCAGCTATCTTAACAGTATTATTTTAACTCTCTAAATTTATTGACCGTGCTTTAGGTTTAACGAGCAACCACCCTAAACCCACTTCCACTCCCAAGCAGTCCGAATTTCTTCAACAGCAAGCGCTAACAAAGCACAAGCTTGAAAATACTAATACATCAAAGCAACAAGACTATCAAAAATTTAACTTGTCTATTCTTAGGCTTATAATTTTATCAAAAATAGTAAGTCCATTTCAAAGTAGATATTTTATTGAGATTTTGATAAACAAAGGAAAAAGAAATAACTGATAATTTTACTTGAACTCTAAGCCTTATTACTTTCTAAATTGATGATAAAGTAGCAATTTTCTAATTCTCTTTGTAGATAAGCAACACCTGTTCAATACTAGTAAACAACTTTTAAGCAGATGAGTTAAAATTAGATACCGCATTAAGCTCACACCAACTATGGAGTTTTCGCAGGGAGGCCCAATCCTTCCAGCCTCCTCAATTAAATTTTAAAAGAGAAGCAGTTTGGCAATCCCAAACTAAGTGAGTTAAAAAAGCAACAAGCTCATACTTCAACCCTTAGCAGAGAGGAAATCCACCCTATTATAGCAGCTGTTACGAGGACATTCAAACTTAATAATTTATTTCATGTGAAAGTTAGTAAAAAGATATTGAATGCATATGCAGGTGAGAAGAATTTGAATAATTCCTCTTTGGAAAATCGAGAAGGGTGCTCTACTAATACTAATTCCACTAGCATGCAGTAGAGGTAGCTATCTAGCCAAGGCTATAGAAGCAGCCTTAAGAGTGCAACTAGAAAAAGATTCTTCTCCCCTCACGGAGAAGAAAATACCACCCACCATGGACTCACTATTACTGGCTCAGTTCAATAAAATAAGAATAGGTGCTTCAATTTTAATTTAAAGTTACAAATCAGCAACTTGCAAACTACAAAAATGCTCCATAGCTAAATTTATTAAACAAAAAGACTATATTTAATTAGATGATATTAAAATGTTGATGGCTCTAAAAGGAACTTGACTTTGCAGAGGAAGCATCTCACTAACCATTTAAATGTACAGCAAACAATCAACACTTCAATGACTGAGATGAATCCTTAGATGCGATTTCAAAGCGAGGTAGCAGATTAAAGAAACTAGTAAAAGGGGATGAGCAGCAGTATTCCTCACCCTGCTATCAAGGGTGCCGGGGATGAGCGATTGCTAAAGCGACTTATAGAGCAAGAGAAATATCTAGACTCGTAACTTAAACTCCTAGAATAAAAATATCAAGATATTAACACTCACCATCATATTCTTATAAGAATAGTTTCAAGTCTTTTTAATTTTACTGAGCAAGGGACAGGCTAGGGGAGAGTACCTCAAAAGGCATTAGGCAAATACAGAAACTCTTCTAAGATAGCTGATCAAACTTTTGCTAAAGAAAATTTGATGGCCAGAGCTGAGAAAGCTCATTAAGAGCTGAGAAACTACTTTGCTAAGTTAGAGAAGAATCCTCCCAAATAGAACTAGCCCTTGTCTTCTTCCCGGACAGGAGATTCTTCAACTGATTCTACAGCTGAGGCTGAAGATAACTCTCAATATAAACAGACTCATAATGGGATGTTTCAAGGTGGTATTTCCAAAGAGAAGGCCTTCCTACCTCCTATAGATCTGCTAGCAAATAACACAGTAATTTACTGAATTATATGAGAGGGAAAACTTTTATTTATGTAGGTGGATAAAGTGGACAAGGAAAGCTAATTTTTAGCACAAGTGGAATTATTCCTAACCCTGCGAGGACTGACACAGCTACCAACGAAGCTTATTCAAATAACACAAGCGCTGCAAATGGACAATAAAGATACAATCCCTTTTTTTGTTTCTCTTTGAATTTATTAAAAAGTGGAATTCTAAATGGCCTGTCAGGAAATAGCAAGCGCAGACCGATTTAATCTCTGACTAGAGTGCAAATGTCTTTCAAAGATCAGTAGTAGCAAATAATTCCAGATACTCTAGACATCATTTAAAAGGAAAGAAAGATAAACTAGTCAAAAATAAATATCAACATCAATAAGTTAGATAACGCTAATTTTATTACCTACTTATTTAAGTTAGAAGATTACTAGCTTATCAGGCTGCTTGGCTCTGGAGCATATGCTACTGTGAAGCTGGCCCAACATAAGAGGTCAAAGCAAAAGGTGGCTATAAAGATATACCCCAAGTACAAACTTAATGATTAGACAAAAAAGAAGGCTGTACAGAGGGAGATCGCTTGCATGCGTAAACTTGAGCACCCTAATATAGTTAAGCTAGTAGAGCACTTTGAAACTCCTAAGGAGCTCTATCTAGTACAAGAGTTTGTTAATGGAGTTTCCTTATACTAATACATCAAGTCAAAGACCACTAAGAGAATATATATGATGTTTTTATTCAAATATTATATTGCCCGAAGATTAAGCGAGGTTCTTCTTCAAGCAGTTGTGCGAGTGCATGCGCTACTTGCACAGCATGAATATCGCTCATAGAGATCTCAAATTGGAAAATATCAAATTTTCGATGAAAAAAAATAAGTGAAGTTAAAAAAAAATTAATAGGCAAAAATTTAAAAAAAAAATTTTAAATATTTGATAGAGAATTTCGTGAATCATTGAGATTAGAATGATCAGTTATTTGTAAGTTTTAACTCAGAGAGAGAATGAAAGAGTGAGTGACTAAATCTCAGGGAATCAATCAGATATTTTTTAAAAGAAGGGTCTAAAATCTATGATAATTATAATAATTACTTAATAAGATTAATCCCAAATTTTTTGGCTTTAAAATTTTTTAAATGTTTGATTTCATTTTCACTTATTTTTAATTTGGAGAATAAATTCTGAGATTATCATTAAATACAATTTTTAAAAAAAGATAGAGATCTGTAATTTTCGCAAATATGAAATTTTATGTAATTGTTGTGAATTAGTTATTTTACAAATTTTGCTATCGATATTTTTATGTTTCGAAAAATGATTTATGAATAATATGTACGAAGACTTATCAGAAATTGAAATTTATCAAATAGATCAACTGAATTAAAGAAGTTAATTTTCTTTTTTACCTAAAGTTTAAAGTTTTAATGAATTGAAATTAAAATTATTTTTTACTCTATGCTAATATGAGATCTCCATTGTTCAATTAACGCAAGAGCAGAACTATTTTTCATTTAAGCTCTATTGGTTTGAATAAGTCCATTTATTATAAGTTTAATGTGCAAAAAAATTACTTTTTTCTAATTGTTTTCTTAGATTTTAAATTCATCTATATGGCAGCCAACCAGCGAACAATTATTTTTCTTTCGCCATTATGATTTCATTTCATCCTATAATGCAAGCAGAGCAAAGTTGCTGTGGCTGCTTCAAGCCGCCATAGCCACGACGTCGAGATGGAAGGAAGCACCGAGACAGCAAAACTGGACTTCCAGACAAAGAAAGACGAATACGACCCTCCTTGGATTCTCAGAACGCACTTGTCAGTCAATTACTCAACATTAACAGAACTTTTATGTAATGCGATATGAATTTATTTAATATAAACTTCTGCTAAAAAGAGGTAAGATATCATGTGAATAAGTCAAGGGGAAATTAATTTCCTGAGCTAATTTATTCAAATCTGTGAGAAACCACTTAAAAGAGAAATACCCTGCAATCTCAAATTTAAGGGAAATAGTGATTATTCTCTCAAGAATTAGAGCATTTTTACTGCCCTAAGTCAATTACTTTACTCTAAATTTGTAAAGTTTGATATCTAACTGAGATTAGTTTTCGATTTTAAGTTAAAGTATTTAGTGTTAAGAAAAAGAAGAATGATTTGGTTGAGATTGGTGGCCCAGCTTGGAAAAGTTAATACGAGCGAATAGATTCAAGTAAGATTTGAAAGGGTGCTCTTAAAAATGTTTTATAGCTCGAGACTTGCTTTACTTAACAGGCCTTGCGAAACAAGATTCTAGCTACGATTAGAAAGATGACAAAGGGAGGTCTAATAATGTATCCACAGGGCAGCACAATGTCAGCAAATAACAGACTCACTAGTTCTTAAATAACTCCTCCTTGCAAACTACAACTAACTTTGACATGGCCAGCAATTTTCCACCTTTATCCTCAGTTAAAAGCTCAATGGCACACTAAAATCAGCGAATTTCAAGCGTTGGTTAGGACTATATTCAAAAAGCTTACATATTCATGTGCTAGAAGTGCAAGAAGCCATTTAAAAGTAAGGAAAATATTATAAATCAAATGCTCTCTGTAGAAATAATCACTAGCGACTTGGTACCTGAGCTTGATGAGATTCTCACAGATCCCAAAAGTAAGAATTTGCAAAGAATTTCATCTATAAAAAGCTTAATTTAGATAACAGATGCGAGTGCCCTCACTGTACTCACAAGTATTCAAATTTGATGGAGGTCTTCGCTCAGATATTATGATCTTTATTGTGGTTTTATAATATTTACAGGTGATTTGGAGGAAGACGAAGAAGAAGAACTCTAGAAAAGTGAGAGTGGGGTGAGTGCTTAAGTCAGGATCTCGAAGCAGAAGAGTGATGCCCTAATGAGCAACTATTTCGGGAAATTTCCTTACAAAAATCCAAGTCAAGATTCGGGATACTTCCTCAAGGATCCTTCTGGCCACTTAATGATAGATAACAGTAACTTCATAGACTCATCAGGAAATATGAGTGATGATGATTATCAAGTAGCTTCAAACGATATGAAGCGAATGCAACTTGAGCAAAAGATGCAGCAGGATGTGGAAGATGCTGGCAATCTGAAATTCCAGTTCATGATTTCCTTCAATGACAATAAAAGCCCTAAGACTCCAATCGCTAATGATTAAAACAGAGAAGTAAAGCCAGCCTTGGAAAATGCTAATGAAAATACAGCAAATTAAATTAGTGAGAAAGAGGAAGCAAAGCTAAATGAGATTGCCTTACTTAATGGAATAACGTTAGCTAATAGAAAGGATACAGGAGGGAATGAGAGTTCAAGTCATAACAATAATTTGAATAATTCATTTCGAAGAAGAGTTAAAATATAGTTAGTGAATGATAAAATGGATGATAAGGAAATGGAAAGGCACTTGAGAAAGCTTCTAAGAGGAGGTGCAAGAGTGTGTGGTTCCACGGCTGGATTAGTAATTCCTCCCACTGCTGCTAACCCTACTGATTTAACCAACGCATAGAAGGAGCTAGGCACATTAAAGATTCCTAATGCTCAGCAAAAGCTAGTAAGAACAAGGAGCAACAGTCCTTAGGTAGCAATTTTCAAAGAAATAGACACCTCATTTGATTTGAATTCATAAATGACAACTAAAAACTCCACTAAGTTTCATAACAGCTAGTAAATTGACTCACCTAATCAATAATCGAATCAGCCTTTCCAATTTCCTGTTCAATCTCAAGTTGATTAGTAGCAAATTATTATAACTTTTATTTTAAGCAATGCAAAAAGTTTAATGCTGATTTGATGAGGTCTATGGTTGCTTAAAAAATGAGTGCCAACAAAACTTTCTTTAAAATAGTGGTCAATTTATAAAGCTTTATCTTTCTATGAGTTAAAGAAGCTTAATAGCAGTGTCTAGCAGTACTAATCACTGAGCATGCTTGGAGGAGGTGGGTACATACCCTAGATAGAAGATGAGCAAAGAATTGCAAGAATTTATGCCAATTCTCCTTAAGTAGCTCAAAAATAAGACCAGCTGAGATCTCCTTAGCTCAAGGATTATAACTAGATATATATTTAAAGATATAAAAGATATAAATTTTAAAATATCGTCGACTAACCTGATGAACTTCAGCCCTTAGGCGCTCTAATCTGCATCTAACTTCTAAGGGAATCCATTACTCAACTCCTAATTAGTTTAGACTGGATCTATGCATGTAAACACAATGCCTGCGCATCTTTAAAATATGAAAGCACATGAAGCTAATTAGTAACTCATGTTCTCTTTGGCTGTGTAAGAGACAAATAAGTTAACTCTTAATGCAAGAGACAGGGCTGATACAAAGGAGGGCAATGCTCTTTCATACGAAGGATTTGGGCCAACTATGGATCAGTTTAACTAAAATATGTTAATGGCAGGGGGCTTTGGAGGAGTAAGTGCTCGAGGCATCAGTGCAACTGGAATGATAACTGAGAGCAATTACTATCAAGAGGCCTCAGTTGCAGTTCAGTACACCAACAATAACATAAGTCACAATGTCATTAGTGCCAGACAAGCTAAGCATAAACTGCAAGAGGCTTAGGAAGAAGTGCAGAGACGACACGATAGTTATAATCAGCCTGAGAATGGAACTTATAATTAACATTACAACGTGTTCGTCGAGTAAATGCATTCTCGAAAGGAATCAGAGATTAGAACCACAACTAATAACAAGGATTCACAATATGTAAAGAACAGACTGCTACTCTGAATACAGAAGCAAATCATCAAAAGAATCCCATTTTTAATGAGAAGTAGCTAAATAATATTGAAAGAAAGTGAATAAGATTCTAATTAAGGCTTTACAGATTCAGCCTACTATCAAATCAAATAAGACTATAAACAAAACTTATAAGTTCTCTCTCTCTTAAGCAATCATCTATTTTTTGCTTAAAGAACATTGCCTATTTAAATTTATCAAGCTTAATTATTGCTCAAAATTGTAATATTTACTCTTTCTGTATACTTTATCTATTTGGGAAGCGAGAGTTTAAAATAGATATCCACCGACTTCTTAGAATGTTTAATTACCTAAAATCTTTTTATTCTACAACTACCTCAAGATAAACCTAATTATTTTCATCTTCACAATTTAATGGAAGATTTATAAAGCATAAAAGAGGAATGAACGTATATGTGATCCCTATGTTGAGTGACAACTTCAGCTACTACGTGTGCAGCTCTTAAAATTTAGGACAAGGCTTTTACGTGGATGTCTCACAGCCCCAAAAAGTGCAGGAATTCAGAGACAAGCTGGGACTTCCAGAGCCTACACACATTTTGACCACACACAAGCATCATGATCACTCTGGAGGCAACCTCTAGATTACTTTAATCAAGGGTTTAATTAATTTTCAATTTTTAGATGAAGGAGCAGCATCCTGGACTTTCTATTGTGGGAGGATCAAATGACAACATACCAGCTGTGACTACTCCTGTCAATTTTAATTTCAGCTATATGCTCTAAAAAGAGGAGTATTCATTTAGGATTAGAATGATGGTGACGGCCTTGACTTGCATGGCTTGAAAATTTCTTGCATGCACACGCCTTGCCACACTAGAGGCCATATCTTGTACTACGTTGAAGCCCCTCATGATGAAGAAGTAAAGTTAATTTAATTTTAAGGCCTCTAATATTTTAAAAAGGAACCTTCTAATTTTAATCGTGAAAAGCAGGAGGGCTATGAGGTGCTGACTAACGTAAATAGATGCGTGTTCACTGGGGATACTCTCTTCATAGGTGGCTGTGGCCGTTTCTTTGAAGGTCAGCCTGAGGAAATGCAGAGGGCTTTAGAGAGATTAGCTGCTCTCCCTGAAGATACTAAGGTATTTTGCGGTCACGAATACACGGTCAAGAATTTTTATAACCCATACAAAAGCAATATTTTCCATTATAATCTTGAGTTCGGAGTCATGGCTGAACCAACTAATGAAGCCATTATGGAGAGAATGAAATACTACGAAAATCTTCAGAAATTAGGACACCACACAGTTCCTTCAACCATCGCAGAGGAGAAGGACATCAATGTCTTCATGAGAACTAGACAACCTTCAATTCAGCAAGCTTGCGGCCAATCTGATCCCATCAAATGCATGCAATTCATAATTAAAGCAAAGAAATGAATTGATCTCTTAATTCTTAAGGGAGTACAAGAATACTGGAACAAAGCCAAATCTATGATCATTTATTTCTTAACCTAACTTTTACAGTTGAGTATATTATAGAAATATTTTTATTCTAGGCCTTCCTTTGCAAAATTAAGTTGATAAATAAAATCCTAAGCTCTTTATATTAAAATTTTATTGTTCTTAGAACTCTCTTTCACTCCCATAAATATTCTATGAAATATATTGGCATTAATTTTATCATCATATTATGTTTACTCTGCTCGCCCTTAACATTCATAAATCTTAATGTAACATATTGATTAATTCCATATTTATTTGGATTGAAGAATGCTGTTGACTCACAAAATAAGAAAGTCCCCCACTAAAATGCAAAATAGTGGCAATCACCTCACCTAATATCAAACCGCCTCTATGAGCCCAACTTCGCTAGGTTTGTCCACTGTTGTAAGACATAGAAGCCCCAGGCACGCACACTCTGGCTCCTAAGTCTCAGGCCTATTGTCAAAATTGAGATTGGAGTATTCCTATGAGAGATGCGAAATAGATGAGCGTTTAGTGAAAGTAAGTTAATCTCTTCCAATTTGCAATAAATAAATATTAAAACCCTCAATAAATCATAACTTCACGGCAGCTATACTAGTTGTTTATTAAAGCAGCTAAACTCAAATATGAAAATTAATGAGGAAGAGGATTACTACTCGCTCATCTACCCTCACAACACACACTTACTTAATTAACCCCAACCTGACTATATTCTTAATCAGTAATCTACACAATAAATTAATTGCCCCTTATTAAAGATATAATTCGAATCTTATTAGGAAGAACAGACTAGGAGCAGTTCTAATTGTTCAAAGTTAGGTTTGTTGTAACTGGAAAAGATGGGAAGTGGGCAAGAAATGAAAGATAACGAAACCTATTTTGCGCATCAAGCCGAAAGCCCTTCTGCTTCTCTCAAAACTGACTATACTCTCAACGGTTGGAACTAAGAATACAGACTACAGACGGAGCCCAAGAATAATTAGCAAAGTTAGATCATTAACTAACTCGGCTTCTAACAAAACTCAGACTCTAAGGTTGCTCGCTTGAATGCTATGACCTTATTCGCATTCAGAGTAAGTTTAAAATTTATTTTCATCAGACGCAAAATTACAAAAGATTTCTTGTCATTAAAAAAGATTTCGATTACATATTAAGCTTTACAATTTCTCTTATAGGAAGATGATTACGCCTCAGCTTTTACTGACAGCGTTTTCGGCTCCTCCTCTTTGAATGCCACTCCAGAATAAAGCAAAAGCATCATCCTTATAAATGTTTACACATGTTAGCATTTGGGGGATTAGTTCAGGATAGCAAACCCAACAAGACGGCTAAAATTTGTGCAGGAATCTTTGGGCCAAGTTCCAACAGCAATCAGACTCTGCAAACAACTGGATGCTGATTCAAGATGGATAAGGCTTATTTTGCTCTTAAGCAACTCAAGACGAAGATATAGACTACTCTAAAGCAACACCCAGATATTTATTCCATTTTTAAGCAAACAAGAACCAAGAGAGTATATCCGCAAGTATGATTCACAACAGTGGGACTTTCGCTTAATAATCACCAGAGAATAACCAGAACAGCGATCGAAGCAGCTGCACAACGCGCAACTAATTGAGTAGCTCATCTACGATTTAATCCCGCGATTAAAGTTTATTCTCAAGCTTCATTAAATAGAGACATATTGCTCTTTCATATATGTATGTGTTGCTCCTAACAGCCAAATTAAAATTAGAATTAAATCCAGCAAAGCTTCTTCCATAGAGGTTCTAATAACGCTGTCAAGGGTGAAGAGAGTTCACTGAATACTTCAGGTACTTCCCTTACCGAGGAGATTTTTAATACAGCACTAAGTAATCTCGATTTCCTCAGTGAAAACGGAGATTCATAAGAAGACATGAGGTCCGACAGAGACTAATTTGGAGAGAGGAAACACTCTCAAGTTGATAAGGAAATGAATAGCTAGAATGGGATCACTCAGGCCAATTGTATGAGCAATTAAAACTGCATGATGATCAATGAATTCCAAATATTTCATCCCATGCATCAATAATAGCTTCTCCAAATGAGCACTTAAACCTCTTTAGTTGAGAATTAGAAAATTTCTTAGCTTTAAGTTCCAGGACTTTCAAACTTCTTACAAAGCGCTTATGATAGATTAAATAGAGAAGACTAAGAGATCATAAACTAAGCAACCTTTTATTGCTATGATCAAGCTGGTTGCAGAATGCTCCAGAAAAGACTTGATGAAGATTGCTCAGAGTAACTTTTTAAGCAAGCTCTTATAATGAGACTGTTGCCAATCTTTCAAGACATAATGGTGGACTAGTTCGGAAATTACTTGATCCAAAAAATACTGGAAGTAGCCACTTCTCAAGAAATTAGGCAAGTTATCAATTAAATCTTACCCTCAGTTTGCGATATTGCAGTTAGCATTCATGGAACTAGAGCTATCTAGTATTTGGTTGAGATCTTACACATGCATTACAACTATCTTGGCTAAGATATCCTGAACATAATTGAGCAACTCAAACTTAGAATTAAGGAGATGTCACTTAGTGTACATGGAAATCATGTCATTTAGGCATTCTTGACAGCATTCAGATCCTCAGAGAATCCTGAAGATAAGGATATTCCGGGCTGTGAAAATTTGCAACACTTCACACAATTCATCTTTCATAAATAGATATACCCAACTTCTTCCTCTTATTTGAATAGTAATCTTTGATGCATGTATGAATGATTGCATAGAGATCGGCTCTCATAAGCACGGTTGCTGCGTGATGCAGCGATGCCTAGAGAAAGGAAGAGAAGTGCAAAAGCTTTAGCTTGCTGACGTTATCATATTCAACTTGCACTCTTTGATTGAAGACCCCTATGGAAATTACCTGGTTTAAAACGTTCTCAAGTTGAACAATCCCGATAGAAACGATATGATCTTCCAAATGATAGGCAGCAACTTCATTAGACTCAGTCAACTCAAGTTTTCTTCTAATCAAAGTATTTGAATTAGAGATGTATCATTGATTGTTCTAATGTAATTGAGAAATGTCTCGAAAGCAGACTAAAAAATATCACAGTGGATATGATAATTCTTGGCTAGATATAAAATGATGATTATTCCATCATCCAAGAGCTGGGACTCAATGGCTTGAAGAATAGGACCTAAAGAATAAATTTCTTTGTGGACAAGCTTATCTTCAACCAGTTTGGAAATTATGTGCTCTAAAAGATTTTGAACATTACCAAAAGCGACCAGCTGAGAATATCTCTTCTTTAAAGAGTGCATCAGCTCTCAGGGGATCTTTAGAGAAGCAAACATGGATAGAAGGTGCTTTAAAAATTGCAAAAGACTTATCCTCAAATTTTCAATTCTTTTTCGACTCCTTACAACAATTATTTTCCAAAGAGTAGCATAAGTTAATTTTGTAAATTTTTTAAATTTTTTAAGAAAGGTGCCTTAATTTATTATAAACACGTTTTTCTCTCTCATATTATTTTATTATAAATTTAAAATCGTTTGGTTAAAAATCTAATTAACCTTAAATCATTTATTGAGTCACCATTTTTTATCAATACCAGGCAACTAATTATCATGGAGCTTCATCTAATAACTTTAGCCAAGCAATAAACCAAGCTTCATCTTCTTCATAAGGTTACCAGAATTTCTAAAACCAAGGTTGGGGAAACTACGGCCAGAACTCTTACCAAAACTATAGTAGCTCCTAGGCAAAGCCTGTATAAAGAAAGTGCTCCCAACTCTCCACTAATAGTGGCAAGAGCTCAAGTAGTAATTCTTCAGGAGCTCATCTCTACCAACCCAAATAAACTTTCTCAAATGGAGCTTAGACCTTCGCAAACTAATCTAACTACCAAAACTATTACCAAAGTAATGACTACAGTGGCTAGTTCTCCTCAACCTCCTCTTCTTATTCAGGAAATGGCTACTCATCAAGATATTGAAAATTCATAGCTCTTTTTAATTGACTATGAATTAGTTCTTGAAGAATTATTTTTTATTTCTTTGAGAAGACGTTTAAGAATGAGAATGATGAGTTGGCATACTTTCCTTTGTGCGACACACTTGAAGAATGAATGTTTGAGATTTGTGAAATAAATAACTCTATAACTACTCTATAATGTATGTGTACAAGTAATAAATTAATAAATGTGCAGCAGAATTAAAGCGTAAATTGGACTTGAGGGTTTCCTCTAATAGGCTAAATAGAGAATTAATAAATTAAAATGCTCCATCAATTTTAAAAACATGGTTTGAGTTTATTAACAAAGACCTGCTCCTCCTAGCAAAGCTAAAATTAATTGATTCAGCATGCTGCCAACTTTAACTAGAACTCTTTAGTTTAGAGTGTCTCAACTCGTAATAAAGATCTATTAAATAAATTGCCTAGGATAAATTGGAACGAGTGTGAGTGAGGAAGTACAAATCAAGGTGAAAACTCATTTGGCGATGCAAGGAAAGAAAAATCGATTCTTAGATGCTCAAATCGAAAAGCTTACTAATTTAGGAGAATCAAGGACTCTCTTCTATAATAATCTTAGTACATTCCAGTAAGTCAAATTGATTCAAAGAAGTTTTCCTCATTATCTATCACAAGCCTATGTGCAAGCTAATCTTATTTTTTATAGGGATCACCACTATATCTAGATGGTAAGACGTCTTCAGACGATTATCAATCTATCCGGGGTGAAGGCAAAAAAAAAGGAGTCTCTCGTGCTTTTACAAAACAAGTCGCAAGAAAAGATACTTGCCAGAATTAAGAAGATAGATGCCGAGGATTTCAATTAGCTAATATAGTGTCTTCTAAGGCTTGAACATGTTAAACAGAACTAGGATTTCATCTACGATTGCTTCATTGAGATGTCTTATAGAGTGGAAGATGAAGACTTTCGTGCTTTGGTGACGGAGCAGCTCGAGTTGAAATCACTGATTCACATGTGCTATTAGCTGTCTCTGCTGTTCAAGTCGAGAATAAGACAATTCAACCTAGAAAACCATAAGGACCTTGATAAGGCGTTGCTGCGCTTTGGAAAATTCTTCTATGATCAAATTCACACTCATTACCTCTTTTACGTAAGCAAGGATGTTCAACTCTCTTATAATCAATTTACTTTTAAATACCAATTTCTCATTGTCTGTTCTGCAAGGACTAAAAAATAATTAATTTTTGCAAAAATGTATAAGTGCTTGAAAGACTATAATTTAAGATAAGCAATATTTTTATAGACTAGCTCACTTCAGACATGCCCCAGAGAATTAAACCTTGTTCAAGGAAATAGTGAGCAAACATATTCCAAATTTGAAGAACTACTCCCACAAAGAGCTTCGTAGTCTGGTTCTGGATCTATCGCATCTTACCCATCTTAAAAAAGACGAGAGATTTAATTATCTTTTAGCTTAATTTCTCTAGTTGTTTTAGAGATTCATAAATACAATAACGATGCTGCTGAATGAAGATTAGCTGTAGCATTTTACTAATGAAGAGCTTGCATAATACTTAGAATCAAAATATAATATTTAAGCACGATATTTTTTGTTAATTTTATGATTTTTTTTATAAAAAAAAAGAACTAACATTTAAATTGATATATTAAAATTAACTTTATCTTTTACGAATAACAACGAATATAATCCTCCTTTAAAAAATCATTAAATTCTATTTAATAAGGAATTTTTGTTTAACAGGCAAATTTTATGTAAATATTTGTACCTCACGATATATAAAGAAACATCTTAAATTTTGTATATTTTACATTATAAATTATTGCAAAATTAAGACTTATCCCAACATACTGACAGCTAATATTTATTGTATCTACAATTGCTCAGTTTAATAAAGTCTTTGAAAATTCTATAAATTTTATAACGATGCTATAAATTTATTTACTAACTCGATTAATTTTATTATTTGTAGAATCGCTTTAGATGATGAATTTCAAGGCAAGTTAAAATTTTGGAGAGGCAGTAGTGGGAGAGATAGAACGCAGGCAAGCCATACATCTGCAGAGCAAGGAAATGTATGAAAAGAATAATGACTTGAAACTTAAACCAGACAAAAAGTAGATGGTCGGTTTCAAACTACTAGAAATCCACAAGATCATTACCAAATAAAAAAATTAATCCATTCTACTACTGCTTATTCTTATTTATCATCAGGTGCATCATGTTTCTTGGGCTTCAACAGTAAGCCAATCAGTTATATATTTTATCGATTATAAAATTAATTACTACACAGTCACTACTCATTTGGAGACTACTTTCTGGAATTGTATATACTTAATTTTTCATTTATTAATTGCTAAAATATGATGATGATTATTGACTTAACACGAGAAGCTAAACACGAATCAGATGAGTGAGTTTTACTTCATCTCAAAGCGTAACTTGGAGTATGTGAACGACTCTCAAATAGAGAGTCGGCTGCGGAATAACATCACAATTCTGACTAAGTCTATAGAAGGCAAAATAAACAATTTTAATTCTGCTAGATTGATCTTCACTCTCATTCAAGATAAATTCGTGGTGTAGAGGCTAAGGCTTAAGAAAATAGAGGAATAGCCTCAACCCAATACTTCTACCAGCTTATAAAATATTGAAGATATATATTCATACTTTAAACTTGGATTTAGAGGGATTGGTAGATAGTTTTATTATCGGGAGACCTGAACCAAAGATCCCTGAAATATTAGAAATTAGCTAAAAAACTGACTCAGTAGAATCTGAATAAAAGAACGAAGAAGAAGAAGAAAAATCGGATGAGAAGACTGAGAATGTTGAAGCTGAAGAAAATGATGAAAAAGATGTTATTTAATCCTCAATAATTTTGTAAAAGTATTTAAAGATGGAGAAAAAGAGGAATAGGATTTGGATAAAGACTATCACCCAGAGTTTCATCAGCTGATTGACACACCAGACTTCAAGAGTAAAGTGTTGAGAAGCTTGCATCAAAATATTTCATCACTTTTCTCACCAGAGGAAGTTCAAATGGCTGCTCATCTCGTGAAGGGTCTAGATCTAGAAACCAAGATGTAGATCAGCTCTGAAGCTCTCACTGAAGATCTAAAACAGCTTTAAGCGACTTACAAAGGCAAAAAGTCTGATATAGATTGGTTCCACTAATATCAAAAAGAGAAATTTAATACTCTCTAACTCTTAATAGTCTTTAACTTATAAAAGGTCTGTATCTGACTTGTCTCTTAGCTGTGTCTTCATCTTCTGAAGAGCCCACTCCAATAGAAGTAATCTAGTCTCTCCCAATTTGGGAGCTGGTAAAGAACCAAATGAACCTGATCTTTAACATTGGCTTGTCCAAGAATCATTTGGATAAATTCTTGGAGAGTCCCTATTTCAGAAGGATCTATAGATTCCAGTCGCTCATTCTAAACAATAACCCAATAATAACTCCTCTGGGCTTCACACTTATTCCAGATGAATATGAAACCCTAAAGAGAAAGCTCCAAGAGAAAAATAACCAAGCCTTTTTCGAAAAGAATTTAAATGAGACAGAGTAAAGCACATTCACTCCAAATGTTATCATAGAGCACAATAAAATACCCTTAAAATGATGAATCAATGAAGGAATTCATACTATTTTCATTTAAACCCATAAAGACAGATTTTTACTGCTAAGAAAGGAAGGTGGTGATAAGGAACTAGCCTCACTATGCAAAGATGAATCCTGAAGCCAAGGCATTCTTCTCTCTAACTTTGATAGATAATCATATGCACTTGATGGCTGGGTCTGAGGAAATCAGTTTGAGGAATGAGATTACGGATTACTGCAATTACTTGGCAGCAGTGGACCCTGTTGACGAATACGCCTTGTGGCATTTCGAAGGAGCTAGAGTTAAGGTAATAGACTTAAAGAAGGCAATAAGGAGCAAGTCCCTCAATCTCTCTCAATTAATTAAATGAATGCGCGATTCGCAAAATTATAATAGAATGAGTTTATTAATTATCAATTAAAGAGATATAACTGTATATATTGAATAAATGAAACCAAAATAGTTATAAAATGATATCCTCAAAAGATTATTAAATAAATAAATAGCTTTTTAGAGTTTTGAATTGAAAATCAAAGGGATTAAAATTTTTGTACGAAGTGAAGATTATGAAAGAACAGGTTTCGATAATTGAATTGAAAAATAAAGTGTTTCTATAATAGGCAGATGGTGTTCCTTAATCAATTTTAGAGCGTTTATTCCAGAAGCACCCTGATTCAATCCCAGGCCTTGAGATTCTTGAAGCTCTCTACTATTTTCTTGCCCATGTCTTCTATTTTCTCAGCTGTGGTCTCTTCTTTGTGAGGAATCAAGTAGTGGTCGATCCATTCCTTGAATTTTTGATAGCCGTGGTCGATTGATCTCACAATCAATTCTGTTAAATATAATAATGCAATATGAAGAGAGAGGTTTTAACTGCATGGTAAAATTTATTGATGATGATTAGTCACTTGTATTGTTAATTAATTAATTAATAAATATGAATTGAATGCCGAGTCCTTGTCTTGGCTCTCCAACTGCGAGGACTATGGCTGTGGCCAAGCTTTTTCCATAATTATAGTAGTCACTCGTAATGAAGTTCTTCATCGCCTCCTGAATCTCATTAAAATGTTTTAAACTTGCTTTGAAAATATGCAAAAATAATGGTTTACCTTAGATGAACTCATGATTGCAATTTAAGCTATTATACAGAATAGCATTTCGATATTTTATGAGATACCCTCTTATTTATAGTTATGGAATAAATTAAAGAAGTATAAGTGACAATTAATTTGATCTCGGACCAAATTTCTGGGAAGTGGTCTGGTATGTTCTTCATCATATCGCTGTAGAGTCTCTCTGGCTGCAAAAATATAGCTGCCCAGTCTTTGAACAAAGCAAAATTCAATTTCTTATAAATAAGAACACTCTGAGTGGCTCAACTAGATCTTTGCACTCGGAGAGAGCCTTAGGCAAGTCTGCGAATACTGAACCAGCTTGCTTGACCCCATCAATAATACTGTTGAGGTTGTAGGAGGTGAAGCCCTCCTGGATTTTGTCAAAATAAATATTTAATTTAAGTCAATCAAGTCAGAAACATTGGATAGATCAGAAATGAATGAATGATATGAAAGAGAGGGTGATTTATATTGGAGACGCTTTGGTTGAGTAGGCAAGCGGAGAGAGGCTCAAGTGTGTTTTACTTAGTTACTCCGTCCATTATTCCTGCAAGGACTTTAATTAAATAATTCGCATCAAATTATAATGACTGCAACTGTAAATTTTAATTAACCACAATATAAATAAATACTCATTTCCTCTTTCAATATTAAACACTTAAGTTTTTTAAGTTTAAATTTATTATTTAGTATAAATAAAATATAATTATTTAAGAAGAAGGTAATTTTAATAAAACTGTGCTGTTGTGTCTTTCGGCAGCTGAGGAGGACAAGAAACCAGCTTGGATTTGGGAGAGGAAGGCAGCAATGGCTATCACTATCAACTTAAGCATTCTTAGATCTTCAATCTTCAAATTATCACTCTAATACAAAGCAATCAATAACTCTAAAATTAAATTAAAATGCATCTTAAAATCTGGAAATATCATTTTTTTATGTTTAATATTTATTTCATTTCCATTATATTTATAAAGATACTTATTCGATAAATTAATATTTGTAGCGCTTTTGATCAATTCTTAATTCCTCAGCCTATAATTTTGGAGCATTAAAGAGCAATTTAAATCCAAATAATAACGAACTCAAAATAAAGTTTAAGAATGGAAGACCTGGTATCGCTATTTCACTACAGAAACAAAATAAGTAAGCCAATTAAAGTTATACTTGAACACAGTATTTAAGATTTCACTTATAGAGAATATGGATTTATAAATGCCTTTTAAAGTTGAATCATGTATGATACAATTATGGATGGAGAGATGAGGGACAGAGATCGTGAGGTGGATAAATTGAGAGCGCACAATGACAATTTCTATTTCCTGCAAGGATAGAATAAGGAGACTCTGCTGCATAAATTTACCACTCTACTTGAAACAGATAAATTCATTCAAGAGGGGATAAATGATCGCATGCACCTTAGTGGTATTATAGCAGAGAAGGAACTCAGATCAAGTAACAATATCACTCATAAATGCTTTAGAGGTGTTGCAGCTCATTGGAAGACAAAAGGACCATAATAAGGCATTTAAGAGAAGCAAGGAGAAGAGAAGGGAGCTTGTCAATTTCAAGGACTGTCGGCCCAAGGGTTACCGTCAGACCAATGAAGGCACTGATAATGCAGCATATTAATATTTTTGTAGTGGTATTTATAATGTAAACTCAGAGGGTGAAAAGGGATTTGTGAAGCATGTTGGGCCAGTGCAATATGTTGAAAAGGGTTCTATGAAAGTCAACATTGTCAAAAGTTAGAAAGATGAAATCCAAAAGGACAAGGACAAGTTTTAACTCAGGGAGATTCAATAATTTAAACTTGTCAAACCATATACTTAATTGATAAATTAAGATTGGCGAGGTGCAAGTGAGTATTATTATATTTTTAAAATTTCTTTAGTTGAAAAATCTAGAGCAAGTTGCAAAGGATGCGGAGAATTCTTACAAAGCACAAATTGCCAGAAAAGATGAAGTTCTCTGTTAATGTTTTATCTAAAAAACAGTTTTATATGTTAAATTAAAACATATGTAAGTTGCAATTGATTAAATATTTCTGGGAATAGTGGAGTAAATAAGAGAGCAGCTAAGTCAACTGTAGCCAAAACGTAAAGCCCAGCTATCCCAAACTGTGGCTTTCTAATCTTAAGAATTGCAGTAGATGCAGGAAAGAGTAAGGGCGCTTGCTCAAATAAGAGACTAGATATCTGCTGAGAATGTTAGTCTGAAGGATGATCTCAAATTTAGGGAGAAAGATGCATACGATGCTGCTCAGTAGTTTTGCGATGAACTTAAAACCAAAACCTACGAGAATCAATACATCTCATCAATAAGAATACATATGTTTATTCTTTATGTGAGAATGAATTCAAAGTCAAGAAGATGAAGGATAAGCATGCCAAGAAAGCCAAGGAGATGAACACATACTGCGAAAAGCAAAATACAGAATTAGAGGATAAAGCGAAGGAGCTAGAACTCAGAGTTCTCAACACAAAGACGAGAAGAAAGGAGATGTTTGATAAGATCCTTGGCCACAAGAAGAGCATAAAATACATCATGTGAGTCTCACTTTATTGTTGTAAGACTACAAGGGAGTTGTTTGAATAGATGTATGATTAGCTTGAGTTCTTTGCTGACTAGAAAGGAGCACTATCAGAAGCACTACAAAATGAAGACTTTGAAAGTATGAGAGCAATTTTGGAACAGAAGGAGCTCTCGGACTACAAGTTGAGAGATTATAAGGAGAGTCTTGATCTGCTAATTAGGGAAGTAGAGGAAGGGATTCAAGATACCCAAGAGAGAAAATTCAGATATGTGGCTATAGAAGTAGATGAAGATTAAAGCATAGATAAAGAGAACTTGAAAAGCAGTGCTATTGTCTCTAAACCAAGGAAGCAATCCAAGATAGTTGCTAAGAGCTTGTACTCATCTGTCAAGAAAGAAAATATGATTCCTAAACCCTCAACTCAGAAAAAGGTTTTCAATAAACTTCCTCCTCAATTAAATGAGGAAAGTTGATTATAAATATTTTAATACTCAAAGTGTGGGCTTCACTTAAAGTACACTCATGAGTTCAAGTCGTAAGAGAGATAATGAATAGTAATTAAATGTTGATCTCTTCGATGATGCATTAAAATATTTGTAAATAAAAACTAACTATTTTTTGCTTTACTCGCCTCTATGGGGCCTTCTGAGTTCCATTCTCAAAGCATTCAAGAAACTGAAAGAAAAGTTCCCAGGCATCTATAGTCATCCCTTAAGCCAGGTGATTTGAACAGTCTCAGAAAGAGTAAGGGAGGCTCTGAAACTGTCAACAAACACTTGCGATTCGATTCAAATATAAGTACACATAGGTTTAGTACTCATCAAGATGGATATTGAAAACTTTATAAATCATAGTAATGGCCATGGATTTCGTTAATTTTAATAGCTTAATTCTTAAATTGCAATCTAAAGTAGAATAAATTTAGATTAAGAATCTTAGAGAATAATCTAATATCAACTAACTAAGATAAACTAATGACTTAATCAGCCAAATCTGCGGCTAATCTAGCGATTTAATTTAAATCTTAAAATATTTTGATTAAGACTGTGAATCAGGAGGTTCTTGAACTTGTGGCAAGCAAATTGAATCACAATATAAGAGCCATCAAGAGTCGATGCTACCCCAACGCTCCTAAATTAATCTGTTGTTATATATAGCAGCTCTTAAGCTTTAAGATGGAATAGTCCAGAGAGAAAGCGTCATACCAGAAGGTAGCAATCGATATCACTGGTATGACAACCCAGACCAAGTAGGATACTACATAGGTCCCTAACAGACCGAAAAGACAAGTGCAGATGCCATAAACTTGCTTTAACTAATTTCATTTTTACATTTTAAAGCATAAGTTTATTCAGATCGAATCCCTCAGAGCCTGTGGAGGAGTATCGTTTAAGAATAGCAAGGATCTACCAGCTTCAAACTCCCCGTACTCAGATGCACCCTAGCTCTAGCTCTAAGTATAATATGGGCTGGGCCATAGACTTTAAAAATTGGGGTCACTTTAGGAGCACCCTTCATGGCTGGAGCACCGCCACTTGCGATGTTCAGGATCACTTTTCCAACTAGATTCTTATCATAATTAATTTAAAAAGTGTTAAAATTGACTAGAACTTTAAGGTGGGGACTTTAGCAGCTGCTATAGATTTTTGTTAATTAAAAAACAATTGATATAATTTTTGTGATACGATAGGAATAGGATACGACATACAGTATCCGAGAATGAGATGGTTCACAAAGAAATCCTACGCTGACAATTTTGCTTTTAAAAATAAATCACTTTTACATACTTATATTGCTTGGAAAGGTTCGCCAAAAGAGGAGTAAGAGTATGATTGATGATTCGATTTGGCGAATAAATATATAACACTAGATTATGATGATGACCAAGATTCATGAATTCTTATTACTCTAAATCCTTAATAAATTAACTTTTAGATAATAAGATCTTAGAAAGACAAAAAACTGTTGATATATCATTAAATTAGCTTGCTTGGGACAATTTACAGTTGGATGTCTCTGTATTGAAAAGCAAGTATATTATGTTGAAGGTAAAGCGTCCTGACCAGAGTATTACACTCTTAGCTGTAGTTTACCCCAAATTCATAAAAATCTTTTCTATATTTAAAAGACTAAATTCTAGTTTGAGGGACATTAAAGTCTAAGGGTGGGACTTTTAGTAATCTTCTTTTTATTAGCTCTCGTCTTGTAAGTTTTATAGATAAGAGCTTATCTATGATTTGGTTAGAGGAAACATAATGCTCGAACTGAAAAGAGAGTTTTGCTTGGCACTCAGGTTTATCCCAGATCTCTAAATTATAACGATTTATAGCTAATTATCTCGGATTTTAAGGACTGAATATAAAGTCTTCAAGGCCGCATATATTTTCCACATTTTCAAGCGGAGAAATCCATAGATACTCCTCTGCACTGTCTTAATTCTATGGGCTCTTTATTGCCTTTACAAAAGCTAGTCCTGGGATGTCTTAAAAAATTAATGATAAGTTATGAACTTTAAAAATAAGTCATTGAGATAGTCAAGTCTGCCAGATAGTTGGAGTTCAAGGTTGAAGTAATCAGGTCCCCCCATCTTCATGCTCTTCTCTATTGTCTTCAGAATCTGCTTTAGATTCTTGATTTTGCTGAGTGGGATTTGCACAGTTTAGGATTAAGAGATGGAAGAAACCAGTTCGAATTCTGGTATTAGAGATAAGCTGTCTTGAAAGAATAGGGAGTTTCCTTGGTCATCTTGATTACTTAATTAATTAGTAGAGGAAGAAGTGAACTTGGAGTGAGAACCTTGATTGCTTAGCTCCACTTTTCCTTTTATCATTTAAAATATCAACTTATAATAAAGGAGTGATTAAATCAGGCCTGGGGAATCTAGTTTCGCAAATCTAAAGGTGGAGGCTTGAATATCACTTGCTTCTACTTCGTTAGCTTAGACTTGGCTGCTCAGTACTAACAACTAAAATCAGTATTGTAAATCTCTATCAATATTAAAAGGGTAAAAAAGTTCTTCTATAGAATAAATAAAGCTTACCTTATCAATGTTTGAGTCTTGATTAAACACTAATTCCTCCCCCGAAACTAGATAATTATCTAAAACCTCCATATCTTGGTTCACATTCGTGCTCAAACAAAAGCCTGCAAGCAGTTTGACTATCAATAAATTTGCTACGACTTATTTGACTTTCATTACTTTAAAAAGTTATTATATTTTAATTTGCTTTAGAGTTGCATTTAATCCCTCCCAGAAGAACTTCTTCATCGAGTGATTAGAAGTTAAATAAAGGTAAGAAGTTGGCAAGTTAATTGATTAAAATAAATTATCATGGATCCCAGAAGGAATCAGCAATTATTCTTCTCTAACACACATCATCATATGAACATTAAACTTCTTGATTTAGCTATAATGTTTACGAATAAATACTCCTTGGAACCTCTGAGCAACTAATCTAACTACAATAACAATAGAAGCTACAGCCCTTACCCTTATAACCAATTATCTTTTTATCTTGTTATCAATATAGTACGAGCAGCAGCAGCAGTAATCAAGAATCATACGCCAGGAATCCATCTCACAAGGATCTACAAAAAAGTTACAACGAGAGGAATGGCCGATCTAGCCCCAACAACTACGAGCAAAAGAGGACAGTCAATTATAATGTCCCCCCTATTGAAAGTCTATCTCAGTACTCTAAGTCCTCCACTCAAAATACTAATAGTCAATACTCTTCCACCAACAATAACAGACAAGTAACCAGTCTAAGGCCAACCAACCAACTGCTGGAAGATAATGAACATTTTAATCAGCTCTTCATTCTTAAATGCATATGATGATGATGTGGGCTCACTTAAATGATATAAGTGATTAATTTTGACTCACTGGCTAACACGAGAGATAATAAAAGATCGTTGCTATTTTCCTCAGGCCAGGATGATTACGAAAGTAAGGTCAACACTCAGTCCTACTACTACGAGCACCAAATCTTGAAAGTGTGGGATGTTTACATCCAAAAGCTAAACATACAGTACTGGCGCTCAAAGAATAAAGGTCTCACTATTCCAAGAGAAGATAATAAAGGAATGGTTTAAATTATCGTTATAGAGTTGTTATTTTGAGCAATAGCTCGCTCTTCTCTGCTAATAACTCAATGAGCTTAGACAAGCAAGCAGGAATTCTAGTATAATCTAAGTAAATATATAAGGTGAAGTTGAGTGAAAGCAGCCGTGAACAGCCCAGCTGGTTATAATCTCCATCTTCTTGGGATAACAGAGGCAGGTCCAATAATGTAAACCAAAGCAGACCATTAAGTTTTATCATTGCTATTTAGTCATTTTAACTGAAGACAATAGCGAGTATAGCGTGAGTGTTTGTGGATCTGTGATGTATGACACTCTAGATAGAAAAGCTTCCTTGAACGACTTGATTAAAGCCTTTAAGCAGATTAGAAAATGGAATGAAAATTTCCGCGAGAAAATTATGGCTCATGTTATTATGTTCCCTTACAACTTTGATGGATGTCATTGTTAAATATATTAGAATAATATAAAGTAGAATTTTCTTATTGGTGCCTAGGTTTGCTGAAGATGAACTTTACTTTGTAAGGAGAATTGAATTGCAAGATAGAGATTTACAATCCTCTTCCATTGATTTAAATTAGGAGTGTACATTTGCATTTATGCTTGATTGGAAATAAGGAGGTGCACTCTGAGGTTCTGAATGACGTGAAAAAGGAGCTAACCAAGGTGTTCCCAAGCATTCGCTACATAAAGGTAGTTTCGCAAGTACCTTACGGTTCCAGAGAATAATAAAAAGACACGACATCCTGTGGAGTAATAAGCGCTGAAAATGGGAAGGATATCATTCAGGGGAGATTCTTCTACAGAACAAAGGAGTACCCGAGAGGGGCGAGAGAACTCAGACTCTAACATTTGAAGGAGGTCAACGATCAAAGATTCACTCAAATTCAACAATAAGATGAAGCTATCTTCGAGCCGCAATTCAGAGCTGATAAATTATTACTTTGCTTCATAGTCTAGAGTTGATTATTTTTAGATTTAATTAGACTTAGAAGTTAATAGACTGTCTGTTGGATTCCTTCACAAAGAATCGATAGTTATAATTAATGATTCTATTTTTAAATACAATTTAATTTAGTTAGGTCTTGAGCTAAAAAACGAATTTCAGAGTTTAAAGTAGTCAACTGGTCAGTCGCCTGACTAATCTTCAAGAAGAGCTGCTCAGATTATAAGAGACCTATTCTCAAGCAATAAATCTTTCTTTAACCAAATATTCACTCCTTGGACTAGAAAAGACAAGAAGAGTATCATACTTACTATATACTTATAATTATGTTTCTCTCCTTATTTTATGAATCAGAGCTTAAACTGAGTAACTTAGCTTGTACGAGATACTCTTCAAAGAAAACAAAGGCGATTTGGAATTCTAAGATGAAACAATAAACATCCTGCAACTATTCACTGAGAAGTACTGTGACCAACTATTTAAAGTCAAACATTTAGTATTTCTATTTTATTAAACAGGGCTTGAGCTCTTCATAAAATAGTAGAATGGAAAGCAGGAGCAATCCATAAACCTCTTCTTATATGAGTGGACCTGCAGGTTAATACTCAAATTCGTCCTATTAGAGGTCTATAGGAAAGAATTTACCAGTTGAGGGATTTCAAAAATTAATTACCTTATTTTCATAATGTATTTTTAATTTAGCTAGAGCGGCAGAGGCCTGAATGACAAAATGTACCAAGGCAGGTACTATTGAGTAAAAACAATAAAATCCAACAGTTATAAGTTAGTTGTATCTTAGTACTTTAAGTTATTTATAAAATACGCATTTTAGGTAACCTTTCAAAATTATCAACAACTTTAGGTTTGTCTTTCTTGTAATTGGTTTCTAAGAGAACTATTGGATAATTAGATATGAGATATTGCATTAGATGATAAAAATCTATAGAGAGCTCACTGAGTTTGAGAAAAGAGGGTTTACTTAGGAGGGGAGTTTGGCCACCATGAGGGCTGAGAGTCGTCTTTCTTGATCCAGGTGTTGACTAGCATGTTAACTAGAGCGTTTTCAGGGTCTTGAAGCCAATCGTAGTCAGGTCTGCCCTTACACTCCTTGTTTTGGAACAACTCAGTGCTGATTACAATAATAATACCTCACACTGATTGATTGATATTGATATGCTGGTGATTTGGCAATATTTGTTAAGTCTGCAGGAGTCATCACAGCTGCTTGGCATGGGTCCGTATTATCTGCCAGTATTCCATTCGTAGAGATTAGCCAAGGTCTCGTTGTTGAGAACTCTGTGAGCGAAGGAATCGATGCTGTCTGGGCTGAGATCTGCGAGCTAGTAGTAGCTAGTTAGATCGTGAAGGGGCAACCACAGAGGCTCGTTGTAAAGGTTGGCATGTGAGATATTGAAAAAGTAAGTCTGAGAGTTGACTGGCAGCAAAGTCTCTTCGTCAACTTCGATTACCAAGAAGGATGGGTTCATGTTTTGGTAGGAAGTGAGAGAACCGGCAATAAGGTTGACTCCAATGTTCTTGTTGTCTGAAACACTCTTTGTGACTGCGATGGTATCATCATGGGTGTGGCCGAAAAGTCCAAAACGAACAACGTGTTGGTAGCGTTCCATCAATCCTCTGAAGCGATGCCCCCAAGCGTGCACGCAATCATCATAAGGAGGAATATGAGCAATCAAGATATTTTTAGAGTAGAAGTTTATTAGAACATTGATAGAAGATAGCGGTGGAGTTTGATTTCTCAAGCTCATCGAACTGAGACTGGAGCCAAGCGATCTCATCACCTGGATCGTATCTGTTTTTGATCAGGTCCCAGTTTTAGTTGTTACATGCCTGAGAATTGATAGCAATAACTTTGGTGTTGTTGAAAACTCTACCGTCTTTGAGTTTGAGAGTTTAGGCGTAGTAGCCCCACTTTGAGAACTCAACTACAGTCTCATCGTCAAGCCATTCTCTCCAGGCAGGTGCGATGCCGTTAATTTAGATGTTAGTGCCAGATTCGTCAAAGTCCTGGACATTCACTGGCCAGGTATCATGGTTACCTTCCACTGAGAATACAGAAATATTGGTACCAGCAAAAGCTTTTTGAATCATGCTGGTGATGATCAGTGTGGACTGAAGAACATCGTCATTATTATTTTCCCATACATCATGAGGAGAGTTGTCTCCAGTCCAGAGAAGAATGTCAGGCTTAATGTCAGTCTTCACAAATTAGAGCATGCTGTCCAAAACTTGGGGTGGGATATCGCATAAGTAAGAGCCCCAGTACTCAGCTTGACTCTTGGGGTCAGAAGGGAATCCATTTTCAGCGCGACAACAGAGTGGGGTGTTGCACATAGCATTAGCTCCGACTATGTAACTAAAAATACTCAATTTGTAAGCTACCCATTTTTATAATGAGTTTAGTCAAAGTCCACATGAGGATCAGCAATCTAGACGATCTTGAGAGTTTTCCTTGCCTGAGACTGATCGATTTACTTGTACAACTTGTTTACAAAGTCATTGATTAATACTCATAGCTAATATGGCTTTCATAAAGTTAAGTCGTTGTCTTTGATGAAGTCAGGCTTAGTGGCGAGGAGTTAGTTGACGTAATCTTCAGGCTGGAATTGATAGTAGCTGGTTGCACACTCACCTAAGAATTGAGAGCAGAAGTACTCTGGGTCTAGAAAGCTCTCAGTGAGGACTGGGACGATGATGTCTCCCATCTCCTTCACAGCACCGTGGCAAACTGTGCTGTTAGTCTTCATGACAAAGTCAGCGCAGACGGTATCTGCTACTGACTCGATCATGTCTTCAGTAGATCTAGACTTGAACACGCTATCGAAGCCAACCATTCCAACTTTGCACATCTAGCAGCCAAGGAAGCTGCTCTTTAACTCAGCTGATACTGATTCACTATTGAAACTGGTAAAGTTCAAAATTGAAAATAGGTTTTGACAAGTGGTATAAAACCGTAGTGTTTGAATCCCTAAAACCCAACAGTTGTCGGTAAATCAACATAAAGGAGGAAATTATCTCCAAATTAAACAAGAATAGTATTTTAGTGAACTCACTTTGGACTTTTGCCGAGGAAGCTTTTGTTTGCAAGGACAAGGGTGCCTGTTGCTACAAGCATAAGGAGGGTGCAGACCTTTCTTTTGCTAATCAAAGCCGATGAGAAGGATTTATGTGGCATTTATTATTCCATAAATAATTAATTTAGTATCTTACAATTCATAACTCTATTTGAACTATAGTATGAGCTAATTTATAAACTAAGATCCAGATATTATAATAAATTAAATCAAGACTCTCACATTGCAGTCTCACTAAGGAGGGGGCACTCATAATCTTAAGATCCACTCTCTATAATAATATCAACTATCTAGTATCATTTAGTAATCTTCGTCATTTTGTGTTTATATTTCTACATTCAAAGATTCCAGAACAATAGCACCACCCTTCTTCAAAACGATGAATCAATATTTGAGCTTGATGTTGAGTCGTTCAATCATATTTTGAGGAATTTAATTAATCTTGAGCACATTTTATTAATCTTGGATATCATTTTAAATAAATTATAATTGAATCTATAAATTGACCAATTTACAGCCCACTAAGCTAAAATTAAGTTTGCAAGAGATGGAAATGAGAGCACTTACTGCTCAAGAGCAGCAAGCCAGAGATATCAAGAGGAGGTCGCGGAACGAGCAATCGGGAAGGGACTTCAAGTGTCAAGTCTTTAATTCCAAATATAAATTAAGTGCACGTGTGTTTATTTGATCATTTTGATGATGAAGTCTGTGATCGAACCTATCTGAGTTACCCAGCCATGTATACTCACATGAAGAATAAGCACGCCATAGATCCTAGTGGCTGCCTATTTAACAATCAAAATCAGAGGGCGAGGGGAAGACCTAAGAGACTTGTAAGTACAAAGAATTAAAGCCTTAAAGTTGGTGTATCTTAAGCTTACTGTAGAATGAGATGAGCAGAGTTGATCCGACTACTGAGTTGTATTTGAGATCTGAAGGCAGGGGTGGCGGTCCTACAAACCCAATCCAGAGCTTTGAATTCGTTCTAAGCGATTTAATTGAAAAGCTACACTCAAATGCTCTAGCTAACGGTAACTCGAATGCTTGGAAAAAGGGCTAAGACCCAAAGAGACATCCACTCTATGAACTGTTGCTGAAGTACTCTCACTAAGTAACTCCAAATGGAGATTTACCCTCTTCAATTGAAATAGAGTAAATCACTCCCACGACTAATGCAGGTAAGTTGAGATATCAAATTTGAAGTTCAATCCTTCAAACTTTGTCCTCCAGTTAGTAATATTAATTTACAGATCAGGTTTTAACTCATGGCATAACTACAGCCGATAAATAAGATGCTCTTGGTTCCTCCTAGTTAGCTTTGGAGGCCCTGCTCTCTGATAATAAAAATCAGCTCAGTTCAAACACTAACGAACAGTCTCATATGTCCACTGATACTAGACCTAATGAAACTGCAGAAAATATCCTGAACCAAAGTAATCTCTAGCCGCCTGACTTTCAGAGAATGCTGGACAATATTCCTAAGACCACCTACAAAAAGCTGAGTGTGGAGCTTGTGTAGATGAGTGAAGAGCATCGAGTGATGCTCTCTGCAGATGAAATATTTGCCTTGTATCTGAGAGAAGTAGCCCACAAGGCTAACCCACACTTTTACCAACAGATGTTGCGCTATATCTTACTCTACAGAGATTGTCTGAATGAATATGGGTGGCAGAAGTTAGCTGAGAGTCATTGTCGAGAAGCTAAACAAACTCTAGAGGAGCGAAATATCAATGCCAGAATGTCTGAGCCAAGCTTCAGAGAAATAATGCATACCTATGAGTTTTGTGCTATCTAAAATGCGGAAGTGGCTCCTGAAATATGCAATGATTTCGTGACTGTATATTTGGAGGCAAGGCGTGAAAGCAGCCTGGAAAAGATGGATGCTATTGATTACACCAGAAATTTCTGCCACTGGCTCTTTATATCTGGCCACACCTGTTCAAAGCTTTCTATAATCAATTGATTTAAAAATGGAGTTTAATTAATTTGGTAAAGTTTGCAATCACTCACTCTTTCTAATGTGATGAGTGAAAGATTTGTTTTATTTAAGATTAATATAATCTAAATATGTTTGTGTTTTCTAATATGAAACGAGAGTCTAGGGGAGCAAAGAGAGGAATAGAAACTCCTCTCCCTCTCCCGTGTGTAGATTTATAACTAACTCAACTCATCGAGCTGCTGCTTGCCTTAAATATTTTTAAACCCCACTCATAAAACATGAGGGAAACGGATTTTTCCCATATTTAGCTTCTATTTTCGCTAATCATAAATTGCTATTTTTAAAAAGCATTGATATAAGAATTGGAGTTTAAAAGTCTAACTCACTCTTTGGTCCTCACCTGCTTCCTCAGTATGGGTTTTGAATTAGATACTTCTCGAACTCGACGTATTCAATGCCACCTGAGTTGTCGGCGTCGATGATCTTGAAGAAGGGGTAGACGCATCTGCGCTCGACTGAGATCTTCAGCTTGGCAATCATGTTGGTTACCTCGTCAATGGTCAAATGACCACTCTGGTTCAGGTCGAAGTCTGAGAACACCTTTCTGATGATAGCAATTAATGAATGAGTAAGTATTCGTAAGATGAGTTTAGGGTCGTTTCTTGCGAGTTCAAGAAGTCAAGATACGTTATCATAATTCAATCTGAATATAAAAATTATGTATAGTCTAGTTCTGACTTCCTTGATGAGCATCTGTACAGTAGATAATATTTAGCATAGATTCATGAATACTATGCAAGTAGCCTTGACAGTTCCGTCGTTATCATTCTCAGGGCATTAAACTTGCAAAGAGTAAACTTATTCATTCATCATTTTGCTGTCCTAGTTTACCAAGTTGACTCCATCATGCGCACGAAGTACTCGTCTGAGGGCACGCTCATGGAGAGGTCGGTGTAGTAGTCGACGAATTCGTCCTTGGTGATGGTGCCATCTCTATTGCCCTTAGCTCCCTCGAAGTTGTTCATGAACTCAGTCAAGATCTGCTCTCTGGTCTTTCTGCCCTCGATGAACTCTGGGTTCATGGACACATCGTACACTCCAACTATAAATCACGGTTACACACAGCTCTCTTGAATTCAATCATAGATGATGAGAGTTTGAACTTTCTTTATAGTAGGAAAGTAGAGACAAGTAACTTACTGAGATCCTGGATGTTGAGTTGACCAGAGTTATCGCGATCAAGCATGGCATAGGCCTTGTCGACCATAACTCTTCTTCTGGGGGTGAGCTCGTCACGCAGTCCGCGAAGGAACTCCTCGTAAGAGATATTTCCATCGCCATCGATATCGTAGTACTTCATCAGGGCCTGGAGCTCAACCTTCTTGGGGAAAAGCCTAAAAAAGAGTGTGAATAAGAGTAAGTTGAGATAAATAATTGAGTGGAGGAGAGGGCTGTTTTGCAATTTGTAGGTATTGGTGGTGGGGATTTTCTAGAAAATATAACCGCAGATGAGATTATTAAAAATGCTGCTAAAAAGATAAACCACATCCAGGTATTCGCAGTAACTGCCTACTTTATTTACAATGCTGCTTTTTCTATTTCTTCTATCTCTTATATTATTGACTTCCTCAGTTATCCCCATTGCCCTCACCCTCGCCCTCTTCCTCTCAATTAAATACCATATACAATAAAGAATAGTAATTTATCAATGGGAGATCAAGTGAGAGCAGTTGCCTCTTTCTCTCCTCTTCGTAGTGGATCATTCGATTACTTACCCGAAAGCTGCCAAGGCTTGCTCGAACTCACTTGCATCGAGTTTTCTGTTTCCATTGAAGTCCATTCTCTGGAAGATTCTCTTGAGAGAGCGTAAGCCTACGCCACCCTTCTGCTGGATGGACAGCTTGAACTGAAGATTCAGCTCTCTCACTTTCACATCAAGTCCTACTCCGTAGAATGCCATAGTTTAGATTTTATTTGGATGAGTTTAACTCTAAAATAAGATTATATTAATTTCTTAAGAGAGGCCTTTTATCTTTCCAGAAATTACTCTACCCAAGCAAGAAGAGAAGAGGAAATATGGAGATAGTTAAAATTATGATGATGATATGATTGTCTTATAGGATGCGTGTTTTTCATATGGAATCAATTGAGTGAAGATGGGATTGTTGATGTTGTCTATATATCAGTTATTAATTGGATGCTTTTGAAAAGTAGAGATCACTTGCGAGAGGACTATCTGCTCTTCCTGAAAATGCTCTGCCTATTTTCCTCCTCCTCTTCGTCGTTTAACTCGTTCATATAAAAATATATTTAAGCACACCATAATGAGATATCTGAGTTGAGTTTAGAGAGGATCCTCTGCTTCTCTGTGTCTTTATCGTCCAGTTAAAACTCCGCTTCACTCGCAATCATCATAGCATTTAGACTAACAATTACCATTAATCTTAAATATTATGAGCAATATCGATTTGATTGTTACCTGGCTTTTACTTTCGCTTTAGCTTCTTGGGCTTAGATTACTACTCTGCAAGTTACTCGTCGCTCATCATAGATCCCCTAGTGTGGGAGGCAGCTTACTTCTACTAGGGGAGGGAACTTTTCTTCTTGGGAAGGGGGTTCGCCATGCTTTCAACCACCAGCACCATCGAGTCTCTGTCGAACACAGCTGGCCCATGAGTCTTGATGGCGTCAGGTCCGTTGTCCTCCTCATCTGCAGACGAGTCATCATCCTCGTCCTCCTCCCCATCATCATCGTGGTTCAACTCGTCTTCCTCCTCATCATCGTCAAACTCCTGGTGAAGTGCCGTATTTTAAGGCTTGTTTGCAAAGTTAAAGTTATTGGCTTACTGCTCTTGCTGGTGGTGTAGGTCCTCATCCTCCGAGATTGAGGCAGCCTTCAGTAAATCCTGGTTAAGTAGTTCATCTTCAACCTAGTCTTAGAGCTCTCCTCCTTCCAATTAAGAGTCTAAAATAAAATTCAAGACACAAACAAGAGTCGTCTAGTATTACTATGATGAATATTTGATAAAACTAAAGATAGTGTATAACAATAAGCTGCAATATTTTAGGATTTTCTTTAAGGTTAAAGCCGCCAGCTTTCTCTCCTCTAGGAGCGGCCAGCCCTGCGCTCTTATCCCCGGCAGTGGTGTTGTTATAGTACTTGTCTCTTCCTCCTAACTTGCTTCCTGCTTTCTTAGCCTTAGAGTGTGCATAGTTGCTATTGTCTAGGGTGCCAAAGTCCTCAAACTTAGAATCATCGAACAAAGAAATCTTGTGCTTATCACTCAACTAGTCATCTTCCAAGCCTCCATCCATCAGATATACGGTTGCATTTTGAAGAATACGCTCCCCTATTCCTCCTATGTTGTAGTCGTTTTACATCCCAATACTTGGAATAGTATGCATCTTATGGTCATTAGGGATTGAGACAGACTACACGTATGGACTTTCCTCAGTCAACTTGCTCTGATTAATCTTAGCATATATTTATCAAGTTAACACTTTTAATGATTACCCTTAGCGGGGGCATTGTTTAGCTTTGATGTCTTCTCACTCTTGTTCTGCTTGCCCTTTAAGTTATTGGTAGGTTCCTTCTGCGTATCGTGTGAAAGAGCGATCTCCATGATTTTGTCTCTGTGCTTCACCTCTTCTAATTTGTAGCCTTTCTGCTCTATGCTGCTTGCCACATGACTGCTGGTACCTTGCTTCACTTCTTCCTCCTCTTCATTAGTAAAATGCAGCAATATCTAAGTTCATCTGGAAGGATGTTATCAGTGAACTTGATGCCACCTCCGTTCTCACATCTCCTAATCCAAGGAGCTTCAGGCATGGGAGCGTCTATTTACTTGAGAGTGAACTCATTCTAGATCACTTCCTCATCTATGTTAGGTATCATGTTGGGCGGCTTGATGAAGGGCATCGAGAAGGAAGGCTTGGTCAGGATGCAATTACTTCTATTAGGGTTGATGGACACTTTTACAGTTTCAAACTTGGAGCATAGACGGCTCTTGATAGGGAAGGGCTCAAAGAAAACGTCCTTCTGTTCTACAAAGTACTATTCGTAGAGTCTTGGCTCCACTTGTTCCAACTTCTTCATGTTTATTTAATTTCTAAATCAAGAATGTATTTTGTGATTGATATATGTCTTTTATAGCTTTATCAGTCTAATCAGTTACTTCATACACAAGAGCTCTAATCAGGAAGAAATACTTCTGGTACTTCTTGGGCGCCTGAGTTATGAGCTCACTCAAACGAGACAAAGCTCCATTCATGTCTCTCATCATCAAGTCGCACAAAAGCACATTGAAGTTAGTCTCATGGACATTCATAGTGACTTAATAAATATTAACATGTGAACCTATTAAGGTTATTGATTCATAGTGACTTAATAAATATTAACATGTGAACCTATTAAGGTTATTGATTGAGGGAGCAGAGACCCACATCTGATAAATCAGTCTTGCTAGAAGCCATACTTATGGGAGTGGAAGCCTATGAGTGTCTACTAAAGAGATGCATGGACTCAGCATGATCTTGATTGTTTGTCGGACTCACATCTCCTCTATTTCTAGCAGCTGTGGGAGATTTTGAATCCTGAGTGTACTTGCCCCCGTCTTCGTTGACTCTTTGATCTCTGCAGTGTTAGTAGTCCCTTATTGATTCCTTATAGTTCTTGCAATAGAAGTTGAATACAGCTCTGAACAAGTAGAAATCTTCTAGCTAGAAAACATTCTCGTAGTAATAAGAATATAGAGGAATCTCATTCAACTAGTCACTTAATAAGGTAATCGATAATATTATGCATTATTAATATTGCTAAGTCCAAGTCAACAGTTTGATTGAGATCAACAGATATAGTGAGATCTTTTTAGTCAGACTGTTATGCGACCAACTCCTTCGCAACAGCCACCTTCTCTATCTTGATTCGCTTTACATTAGGAATTATTTAGATATTGAGCTTCGCATCTTTCTTCTACAACTCACGAATCTTCTAACTAGAGAAAAGCTCTAATAACTAGTTAAGAGATTCAATAGCGTCATTGATGGTTTTCTCTTTGGCATTCTGATTCTATTAGTGCTGGCTGCCTATCACTTTCATGAGGGCACTCAGACACTGGCTATCAATCTTCACTAAGTAAAATTAAAATGAAGATAGATAAATGTCTCAAAATGAGTACTCATTCTTAGTGAGGTCAAGAGCCACTTTGAACTACATTTTAGCGTTTTCCAAATCAGTTAGGGCGCAATAGCACCTTGCTCTTTGGAAAGCTGCAACAGCTGTAGTCTGGACAGTGTCAGCATTCATGAAGGCTTTGATTGCGTCTTAATAGGCTCCAGTCGTCATTAGCAGATTTCCAGCATACACATGTACCATTGGATTCTTTGGGTCGGTCAATATTAATCTTTAGAAGTCTAAGAAGGCAAGATTGTTGTCTCCAAGGAGATAGGCACACTTGCCTCTGTAAATGTAGGCTTCTTGGAGAGTGTCATCAAGATTCAAAGCTATTGAGAGATCTTTCATAGCCTCTGTGAGGATAGAAAGACAGGCATACACTCTACCTCTAGCCAAGTAGTAGGAAGCAGTCGGCTCCTCTTCTTCCTCTATAGCCACATTGAAATCCTTCAAAGCCTCATAGAACATGTGCATTTTAAAAACCATAATAAGTTTTGTATATCCTTCTTTGCATTTAGAAATGAAGGAGACCTCTGAAAAAGAAGAGTGAAGGTATCCTGACTTTATAGCAGTTCTTAATCGCAGAGTCCATGAAAATCTTAGCGTTCATGACCTTCTCTCTCTTAAATTCGTTGTCGACTGTAAGTTCTGCCATGGAGTAGGAGTAAGAACGCACTGTAGATATTATGTAGAGGCAGTAGGGATCTTTATTAAGAGAAAACTTTCCTGATGCCTTGTTGAAGTATTTCGTGGCCATCAGATTAATTATAATATAAAAACATACACTTGGGGGTTTGTTTGAAACAGATAGTCTTCATGGTCCATTCTGAGAATTCCCTTTCCAAGTAGTTTGTTGTAAATGGAGGCTGCATCTAGTTTAGATATTTTCTTAGCCTTCTTAATGTCACTGAGGGCAACTTCATACTTTTCAATGGCCACATAGCCATAGGCTCTATAAATGTATGCTTAGTGTTTGAGGTACTCCATCTGTCTTTTATCTTTCTTCTTCTCCTTGTTGTTCACCAAAACCTCAAGCAAGTTAAATTAAAAGTGTGACTTGATAGTCTACATATTATATGAAGTCAGAAAGTATTTGGACTCCTTTCTTGATCTTTCTCTTAATGAGATAGAGCACTCCCTCTGTGAAGTCTTTGTACAGCTGCAAGCGCTTTGAGTTGAAATTGGAGTCCACTGCTCTCTTCAGATTGAAGTACGCCTCATAGAAGTCCTTGTCCTTCAATCTCAGCTTAGCGATTTCAAACAAAGCATTTACAAAATAACTTATATAAGCTTTTAAATAATTATGAAAGTGGTAAGTCTTTTAATTTATTTTAATTATTATGATTGCCTGCATAAACTTCATTGAGTTGATGCTTTACTACCTATTCAAAATGCAAAATAGCATCATTTTGCAGTTTCTGAGCACTCGCTTAGCTACTTGGAATACGAGGAGTAACTGCGTACTGTCTAGATAAGATCTTTCCAATGTAGAAATGCGCCTTGTACTGGGAGCTGTCGAACTGAGTCACTATTTAGAGGTCAGAGAGTGATTGCTAGTATTTCTTCAAATAGTAATATGACAGTCCTTATAAATGTAGGTAATTCATTGAGAGTGCATTTATAGATGTATCCTCTCTTGAGGTACGTAATCATGAGATGTACTCGGTCTTGTTGAGGAAGATCCTTGGTCTTAACCTTTTGGAACATATTGATTGCCTTTGTGAAATTAGAAATAGCCTCACTCCATGATCTGAGGGCTTTTTAAGAATCACCCATTCCCACGTATCCTATTGCAGAGCCTTGCCCTGGCACAAGAACAGTGTATTATTAGAAATCTTTTAATGCTTGTTCGTAAAGTTCTTGGAGTAAAAATGCTTAGCCTCTTGCAAGGAAGGCATCAGGGTAAGTTGGGTGCTTCTAAATACACTGATTCAGAATGTAGAAATTATTAAATTGTCTAAAATATAGCAATAGATAAAATGTTAATGGACTCATTGATGTCGTTCTGTCTCTTAAAAGCAATTGAAAGAAGGATGTGAGTTAGCTGAGAATGAGCTGGACTTATTCTCAGTACTTCTTGGAGCTCAATCAAAGCTTCGGATGTCATTCCAGAGTCGAGGTGACTCACTGCTCTATAAAACTTTGCATCATCAAACGAGAATTATTCAATAGATTTATTGAGGATCATAGTTGACTTGATCAACTGAAACTGCATCTGAAAAGAGTTTGATCGCACCTTGATAATCTTTCTCCATCAGTTTACTCTTCCCTTGGTTTGTCAAATTTAAGATCATTATTTAAGTTTTACCTTATCTAATTACAAATTAAGACTAAGCAGTTTCTTTTTGCTCTGCTCATTATTCGCATGCTAATTGATCTGAGGAGAGAAATTAGCGTCATCCAACCTCGGATAAGAATCTTCTCCACCTCCAAGTGCGGAATAATTGTGACTATTTTGATCCCCTCTGATTGATCTTTGTCTCTTGCTGACTTGAGAACTACTGTTGAACTTGAATTTATTCCTGGCAGGAAAGTTCTAGGTTGAAAGGCTGTGGAATCCATCCTATTGCAAGTAGCTTTGGCCGTTCGCTATCTTCATTTGACGCTCATCTTGACTTTTATTGAAGAGCTGTAAATCGAAACTCTATGCGTGGTTGGCAACATTTCCGTTTATGTTGTTTTGATTTATTGGCACACATCTTTATTAAATGAATGATAAGAGGAGTGAGCATGGAAAGATTGCTTTTTCAGGCCCTTGAAAGACTTAGTCTTAGAATTATGTGAGATGTTGGAGAGCTAGTGCTGTCTCATCTTTTGTTACTGCTGTTGCTACTGTTGCTGCTATTATGCGATGTTTGAACTGCTATTGTGAGTCATTCCTGAGGACTGAGAGGCCTTTTAGTTTCCTTGCAACAAACCCTGAAAAATATGATGAAGATCATAACTACTACTTATACATTATATTTGAAGTTGATTAGGCTACTGAGAATTTTGGGATACTTGAGAGAAATGAGAGATCTGATGCTAGTGAAGCCCTCCACCTACTACTGCGCCTAGAGTTTAACTGAGGAAAGGTGGTTGTCCATTTGCTCCATGAATAGCTTAGTTAGAATTGTAGGATTCATTAATCTGATTGATCTTCTGAGTTGATTGCATACCTGACGAGTTAGCTGCAGACAACGGGTTTACCAAATTTTGAAGAGCTGCACTCACACCTTGAGAATAATTACCCTGTCTAATGCCTGTTGAGTGCACTCTGCCAGTTGAACTTTAAGGCTTGAGGTATTTATTTGCTAATACAAGATAATCGCTCTGGTTGTTGGTCTAGTTAGACAACTATGGAATGCCCTATGAATTTGCATTCAGCTAGTTGCTTTAGTTGCCTATCAAGTTATTCTAAGTGTAAGTCAAACAAATCTAATTATGTTTGATTAGCTTTAATTTAGTAAAGTAGTTTGGTAGATGATTCTCTGTATAGAGGATTTAAGCAATTCTATAAACATTGATAAGAGATGCGCATTTGAGGATTGCTTATTTATCAATCTTTAGCTGGGAGCGTTAGCATTGTTTATGACTCCAAGAGCATTAGCCTACTGCTGATTCCTCTTTAGGGAGTTAGATCTTGACTAGCCTTGTGAGTGAGAGAGCTTCTTTGAAGTCGTATTAACGATGAAGGAATTATTGTAAATGTTGATGTCTGAGGCAGTATTGATATTCAGAATCGCCTATGAACCGTTGCCTCCAGCACCTACTCCCAAGTATAAATAGTTAGACATTTTCATCTTAAAAAAATTGAAGATAAGTTTTGGAGAGCTTGAGAGTTGTGTGCATCCATCATTTGAGAAGCTGCTTGCTAATTTGACGATGTAGGGTGATGAGAGATTCCACTATTATTTGCGTTGAGGAGCACTCTTTTCATCATGGACTTATCATTTACTCTCATGTACTGCTTTTACTGCTCCCCTCCTTGAAGAGCTGCATGAGCGCTATTTAAGTTAGTGAGACCATTATTCGGCAAGTTTTGATAAATAAGCATTGAAGCGTTACGAGTCTAAGAGTAGTTCTAAGTTCCTATCAGATTCTAAAAGAAATAGTGGTAGTGTATGTATAATATATCATTCTTTATTCTTAGGAGGAGATGACTAGTAAGAACTATCTTTGATTGAAATTTAGCTGAAGAGTGACTGATTGTGAAGATTTGCGTTGCCTCCACTGCTGTAAGAGTGATGGGAGGGAACTCTCTAAGACTAAGAGGAATTATGATTGCCGCCAAGTCCTGTCAGCACTTCATAAGCACTACTCTTTCTATCTTTGAAGGGTTACACGCGCTAGATGTTAGCCCCATACTGGTAAATCTATGCAATGTTTTCTGTTCCCTATCCTACTGGTTATTTCATATTCAAGGAGGGTGAGTTGTTATCATTATTGACGATATAATTTTGAGAGTAGATTTATGGGGCTAGCTAAGCCGTATTATTATAGGCTCTGCTATCTGAAGAGAAGTTAATCTTCTTCTCTTTCTTAGAAGTACTTGCATTTTTAAGTGCCTGCGTAAGCAAGTCAAAGTTCTTCCTGAGTCTCCTCGTCTTCTTCTAATTAGAGTTTGATATGCTCTGACCCTACCCTCCTAATATCTATTGCTGTATTTGTGTATTATTTGCAGCTGATAGATTGAATTACTAGTGATTTTGAGCATCATTGATGAAGAATTGCATCTTTTAACTGCCTGCTTGCTAGTTGGGATTAATAGCTAAAGCTGAACCAGGGCCCTTGATGATCCTATTTGTGAAAGTAGGGTTAGCTGCTTGCGCTTAGAGGCCATGAGTGAAACTGCTGTTGTGATGGGAGGCTGATGTGAGTTGGTCTCCTGAGTTTTAATTACTGAAAGAACTCGCATAGAGGTTTTGAACTGGCAGAGCGGAGTTGTAATAACTAAAGCTGGAAGTGGCAGCTACCGGTCCTTACCTGTCCATATTTCTACTCTTAAAAGAAAAAGTTTAGATATAAAATTGTCACAATAGAGTTTAGAGAATTAAGTGATATCAAAATAGTATAAATAAGACACTACTCTAAGGGAGAATGTTTTGAGTTGCGAGTGCGTTTCCAGTAAGATTATTGACCATAGCTCCTCCTCTCTCAGCATTTAGAACTTTCTTTCTTCCAATCTGCAATTTAATTTTCTAAGCTCCATCTTATTAAAATAAGCACCTACTCGCAAACTTAAGTAAGATGTATATTATATCTTGCGACTGTGGGTTCTTTCTGTTAACTGGTTATTGGCCAGCCAGAAGATTGCTTCCCCTTGTCAAAGATGACCCCTTTTCGAAACCTATATCCCAATAGTTAGCTCATCCTTTTTCTTTAGATATAATTAACTTTGCTCTCAAAATTTAACAACCATAGAGTTTCAATAAACTATCAATCGAATTACCTGCTAACCCTGCTATCTTTTGTCCACCATAAGAGTTGTCTAGTCCTTAATTAGAAGCCGAATTAAGATTACCCCCTGCTGTGTTAGTTTGATTCAGCTTGGTGTTATTGGAGAGTGCGTGAGCACCGTTAGTAGCTGATGAGGGTAAGAATTTAGTTGTTTCTTATTAGATTCTTTCGCTCATTTATTATAATTAATTGCTATCAAAATATTCAATTATTTCATATCTGCAATTTAATATTATCACTCTCTCAACAAACAACAGCATATTACCAATCACTCACTCACTCAAGCTACCCACGATAATCGACTTAGTAGTCGACTGCAAAAGCAAATTAAGAAAGAAAATTAAAGCAGTAATCAGTTATCATGTTAAAGCATTTTTTTTCTCGTTTCATAAGTTATGTGACTAATAAGAGATAATAAAATGAATGGAATTGAAAATTTATTTCACAAGATAATAACACTAACAGATTCCACTCATTACAAATTATTTGAAGCAATTTTCATAATAGAGAAGCTCATCGAATCTGTCTTCTATTGTTGTTGCTAGTATCCTCTTCCATCTTTAAAAAGATTCAATTACTGATTTATGATAAAGAGAGAAAATAAAGTTTGATAAATGGTTTTCTTATCTCAACATATACTTACTCTTAGTGCCTATGTTTCTCTCTTGAGTTCTTTGACTACTTGCGCCAAAGCCTCTGGGTTAACTCCATTTTCTATCAAAGCCACGAGCAGAGCTAAAGTCTTCTAGTCAAGTCCGCAGTTCAAAATTTGAGACATTTCATATAGAACTACACTCACGAATTAAACTTGCTCCTTAACTCTAGTTTTACTTACTCTCTAGGGTTTCCTTAGCCTCTTCAAACTCTCTGGCTGAAGCTTCGTTCATGCTAACTTGGTTGCGGTACTAATTTTAAAATCCACCTTCCATTGCTCTCTCTCTAATTTAAATTTTCTAACAATTTTGAAACAATCCAATTAATCTTCCAATAGAAAGAATACTTCAAATGAGTTGTTCTATCCTGTTTTCATGGATCTTGATCTTCATGACTTCTCTATCGATGTCAAGTCCATGTTAAAGGCGCTTTTTCTTCATGAATTCCATCATCTTCTCGTATTCAGTGAGTTTGTTTTCTCCTCTTTCGAGGCCTGCAATAATTTTCTTAATGCGTTCAGGCTTCACCTTGATTCCGTTCTTGCTTATGAACAAGTCGTCGATTTAGTGAACCTTACTTTAATATATCCATATTCAAAGATAGAGAATTATTAATGCCTAAAATGACTTTTGAGGTTTGCTAATTCTCTTCTGTAATCAGCACTAATGATACCTTTCATGATTCTATCGCCATTCTTATCCGACTACTGCAGCTCAATCAAATTCTGAATTCCTTTACTGAGTCCAGTTCCCACTCTCTGCTTTAGATTTTCTTATAGTTTATCTCTAACTTTTTGAATTACTGCATTTTCTCTGTAGATTGATAAGTAAGTATATAAAAAGCATTCAATATAAAAAGGAGATTTTGTAGTCAATCCTCTCTGCATCTTTTTCATCTTGAGTCTTAATTTTCTTTTAGATGCCTTTTTGAAGAAGAGCCGCTAAGGGATTAATACTACCCGAAGCTCCATTATTGTCTTGGCTTGCTTAAATTTGTTCTGGCTCTTTGACGTCAATCCCCAGCTCTTTCATTTTCCCTAGAGTAGCCTTTTACAATAGTAACTTAATCTTCTCTTGATAAATAAGATATATTAGTGGGTTAGAGTTTATTATTCTCGATTGAAGCCATTTCCTTTTAAGAAGGAACTTCTTCCTCCTCTATAATTGATGCTTGCTTCTCAGGACTGCGACTCCTCTCGTTCTCTGTAATCTATGCATCTGACTATTTGGCAATTGAGTTCTTCATATTCTAAACAAACGAAGACTGCTGTACCTTAAGAGGGTGACTTTACATCTTGATACTTAATGGAATCCCTGAAGCCCTTTCTCTCTTTACCTTTGGAGGGAGTTCCTCTTTTCTTTTGTCTTTAGATGCTTAGTCTCTCTCTTCCTCTTTTTAATTCTCCTTGATAATGGACGCTTCTTCTTTTTAATCTATGGGCTTGATTGCTGCTGATTAGCCAGCTAGGAAACTGAACAGGCCTTTGCCTTTGGGCTTCTCAGCTGAGTCCTAATTCCCTTTTTGTGCTTGCTCCTTCAACTTATTCAATGGATTAAACGCTTGCATCAAGATTAAATGAAAATATTCAATCTCTATAATCCTGCAGCATGCTTGAGTCTGGATCATTTACAGGGAGGGCACTTGATTAGCTGATTATGGTGTCTTGCACTTTTAGGATGGGAGTTTAAGGAACCATATTCCCAAACAATTTGGTCCTCACTGAATTCTCTCCTGCTCTTTCTTGTAGAGTATTTTATTGCCTCAATGTGCCCAAAAAGCTGAAAAGTATCAACAAAAAGAAAGAAGCTGTTTGAGATTGAGCTTCTGAGATTTTTAAGAGAAGGCATCTAAGCGATTGAATCAAATACTCTCAGGGAAACCTAAGCCTAAACTTTCTCAGCATCTACTGAGTTATTTCTTTGAGTAATATCTGCTTTCTTTACTGCTGAGTTAGCTGCATTTGCTATTAGCTATTAGAACAAACCTCCAAGTCCCGCTGGCTTCTTTTTCTCCTCTTGCTTTGTGCCTAGTCTCAACAATCCTTCCTTTAGTCCAAGTGCTATCTGTCCTTTCAATTTATCTGCCTCCTTCTCTTATTCCATTTCCTCCAGCTTCTTAATTTCCTTCTCCAGCTCAAACAAGTAGACTCCATGAAAGTCATCCTCGTGATCTGACTCTATCTCTGATATATCTTCACTTTCATCCTCGTCTCTATTAAGTTTTCGTTGTTTATTATACTCCTCCTTCATCTGTTTGGTCATCTTATGCAGATTCTTCTCCATTGCATCTCGCTCCTCCAGTATCTTTCTCAGGAAATTTTTCTCCTCCTCATCTCTGACAAACACCACTTGCTCCTTCAGCTTTTTTTGCTTCTAGATCTTGTCTTCTAGTAGCTTCGTTTGCTTCTTCTACTCGTTTGCCTTGCTTTGATCTTCTTCGTTTCTGAGCTAGACCTACCTGAATTCAAGCTACTTGACCTTCTTACTGCTTTTGAGACCCCCAAAATCGTCTTCACTGCTGTCTTCATCCTGTGCATTATTCTTCTGGTTTTTCTTCTTATGAGCATCCAAGTCAAGCTGCCAGTTGATTTACTCGAAGACAGAATCGCCATCTCGATATCTGAATCCTCCTCTGTCGCGCTTGTGCTAAGGATCGTAGTTCTTGCCTCTTATCAGACCTAGCTTAACTTGCCTAGAAAGAGACTTTTTATAGGCCTTGTTGAGATTCTTCTGTCTTTGGCGTTCTTGCTATGCCTTTAACTCCTCATAGTGTCTGAGGAAGAGCTCCTCAAGATTAATCTCATCGTCCTCTTCAGCAGGCAGAGGTAAGGGGACTCTAGTTCTCCCACTTTCAAGTTCGTCTTCTAGGCTCTCGTCTATTTACTACAACTGCTGGCGAGTGAGATTCTTGTTTTCATGTCGTTCTATCTGTTCTGAGATACGGTCGAATAAGTAGGCCCTGATCCTCTTCTCCTTCTCTTTCTCACTCATCTAAGAGACCTTTTGCTTGCCTGCAAAGTGAGCGGCGAGTTTGAGGTTCATCTTCATAGTTACTGGGTGAGTTAACATGGCCGTCAGCTTCTCTCCCATCTTTTGATACAGCTGGTCCACCTACCTCTTTATGATAATCTCTTTGTCCTCATTCTCGTTCGTCTTTATTTATATACTTTTCATGTTGGTTTGAAAATATTTAGAATAACTTTCCTTGCTCAATTTCCTCTGCAGTAGGTGGCTGCTTGATCTTGTTCCTGACAATCTTGTGACCTATGTTCTTCGGATCAGACTCTTGTCCAAACTTATTTGGCAGAAAGGTCTTGTCTTAGTTCATCAGACGCTCCTTAGCATTCACTAGTTACTTGAGCTACTCTGCAGCACTAGCCATACCATTCCTCTTGAATATTTCCTTGTCTGAAGCGTCAAAAATTGGCTTGAGAATCATGACATCGTTTTCATAGTGATCGACCACTCGATACTGCTTATTCCCTCCCTTGGAATCCTTGACGAAGTAATCTTTCTGCTTTTTGTACATGAGCATGGCATGCTCCTCCTTGCCCTCTATTTCGAATCGCTTCTACTACTCTGCCACATAATCCTCATGAGTCTTTTTCAGGCTCTTCAACTTAATCTTTGGTAGGGATTACTTCAGATGCTGGTAGTTCTCAGCTTCAGTGATGATAGTTCTCCCTTGAGCGTCTATCTCCAACTTCTTGACTATGTTCAAGGGATTTTAGTGGATGAAATTGGCCTTAGTCTCCTCTTGCTTAAGTCTGAGAGCGGGAGTTTAATCTGAGAATGTCGTCTGATCAACTAAACGTAACGGCTCTTAAGAGTTTTACAGTTTATTGACTGGCTTTGTAATAAATAAGGTTAAAAAATTGGCTTATTAGAGGAAAGGCTGGGAAGTCTGACTTATTTGCTACTATTTTTGGGAGTGGTCAAAAATTGGCTGTCTTCTCTCTTGCCTCTTAACTTTGCAGAAGATCGCTAGCTGACTTTGTGGCTTTTGGTTGTGCTAAGAGGTCCCTCCCTTAAGAAGGATTTCTGTGAGGGGGATTAAAAGTTTGAGAGCTCATTGTTGAACTTAACTTGGCGGCTTGAGTGTCTTGAAATAGGATCTTGATATCCAAAGGGACTGAAGTCCTTCTTGGGTCGCTTATACTCTAGACTTCCATCCAACTAGTCAATTGTTAAAAAATAATTGAAATCATCTTAAAATCAGTTTCCTACTGATTGCGAATATCAATTAAATCATCAAGAGAGTCAGTGTTTTATTTCCCTCTATTAATCATTGTAGCTCTCTCCAAGGAGTTATTCATAGTAGAGAAAGGATTAGTTCCTACTTTACTGATAGTTGAATCTTAGGCTTGCTAATTCCTCACTCCAAGTAACCTCAACGGACTTAAACTATCCTCACTGCCTTGTGTAAGAGTAGCTGTAAATCTCCCTCCATTCTCTTCCTCTCTTGACAAAGATAAAATTCACTTACTTCATAAAATTTCCTAATCAAATAATTAAAAGAGCTATTGAGTTCTTTGGAGTGCATCTGCGTGGAGTACTACTAATACAGAGATTGATTTCTAGTGGGCCTTTCTGCTTTGTACCCTCTTCTTATGTCGATCTTTACTTGCGAAGGGAGGCTATCCTAGCTCTACATAATGTCAATCTTACTCTCAGCCAAATTAAAGGGCGTTACTTCAATATCTGCTTATCTTCTGCCCTCAACATTCTGCCTCTAACCTATTTCTCTAGTGTTATTAAGAGTATTGGTCTGAGTAGGGTTCGTAATTCTGAATGAAAGCACGTCTATACTCTCTTAATTTTTAGATGGGAGAAGTGAGGAGGCCATGCTCTCAAATGTTTCAAGCCTTGTGATTTAATGCTTGGAGGACTTTTAAAACGAGGAGGGGTCCAAGTTAGAAATTGATTCTAGCTCATTGTGGTTCCTCGATTAGCTGGCCAGCTTGTCTCCTATGAAGGGAAACTAGGGGCCGGGATCAAGGGGTTAATTACACAATAATATAAAAATTATCTAATTCCTGCTCCTTACTTAGTCCCTTTGCTTCTCTATTTCCTCCCTCACTTTCTCAAGCTTTTCATCATAGTCAAGTCTATTGTTCTTAAGTGAGTAATTAATTTAAAATGCAACTATGTAAATAATTTCTAAAATGCGAGTACTTGACATCCTCCTTCTTTTTATTGAGTTATGGATTCTTCACTATCTTATCTTTGAGTTTGGCAGCCTGTAGTTCATCATCATATTCCCTTATCAAAGTGTTTCTCTCTCTGATGATCTTCTAATCTTGCGGCTCTTCGTCTTCCAAATCAGAGTCTTCTATGGAGCGCTCTCCGTAGTATTTGTAAGGCTTGGGTCTGTCTTGAGCCTCTTTGTGATTGGTAGGTGCTTTTAGACCTGCGGATGGACGAAGAATTCAATTAATCAAGCAAACACTCAAAAAGGTAAATTCCTCTGCTTTCTGGATTCATAGACCTGGCCTGTTTGACAATCATCTAAATAGCCTGCTTTCTGAGATCAGGGTTAACTTCTTGCATCACTGCATATTGGATTGAGTTCAAAACTCGTTTATTGCCATCAAGTCCAAGCTGCCTTTTCTCATAAGCAGTCAGGCTCTTCTCTGATCGGTTAGGAGCTAACACTCTTACTTCAGGGGCTGGTACTGCTGAACCTGCCGGCTATGAAACAAGGCCTGCTATCTAAGTAGATGCTTATGGCAAATTTTGCTGTGGCTTGATGGGAGTCGCAGTAAGAATGGACTTGCTAAGATTAGAAGTCATTGTCCTCTTGAGAGCATCTACGCTGTGACTCTATCTTTGCTAGTTGCTATAAACAAAAAATGCAACATCGCTCTCTGCTGGTTTGACCTATTGCTGCTCTTAGAAGTGAACTTTAGAAAGTGTGGCAATTGGTTTGGGAGGCTTGAAGAAATGCGAGTAACTTAGCGTGCTCTTGCCTTTTTGCGTAACATCCACCTCGTACTTCTTTTTCTCCTCTAGCATCCTCTGCTGCATCAACTTCTAAACAACTTTAAACTAACTTTTATTAAGAATGATTTTTAAACTTCTTCATCTTCTTAGCTTCTAAAAGTGCGATTTCTTTGTCATCGAGTACCCTCATTCGCTTGAAGTCCTAGTCAGGTTCCTTTCTGAAGACTTTAGGCTGATTAAATAGTATTGAATAAGAATGAAAATGCTGTAAGTTTGCGTAAGTATCCTCATCAAGTCTTGTGAAGTTTTGCTCCGTTTGCATTATAATGGCCTGCTGGACTTGCCTAGCCTTTTACAGTTTGTGTCTGATTTCCATGGGTTCGATGGACTTTGCGATCATGAAACGCAGCTGAGGATTCTGCTCGAAGTTGTCACCCTGGTATTCTGAGGCGAAGTCCACTCTCTTCGCGGTCTTTTCATTTATCATTTTCTCTCTGAAGTGTTTAGGAGGTCTAAAATAGACTTTAAAGCAAGGTATAAGAGAAATGAAAGTATCGGAATATATATGGGATTGGGATTCTTCATAATTCCCATTATAAAGATAAGGGAGCAAATAAGAATTAAAAGCACTATACTTCTTCTTCTCTTACTTAAATGAGTTTGCTTTGAGTTTATTGGTTTTGTCTTGAACCAAAAACATAATCTTTTAATAAATTAATCATTAGGTTTAATTAACTTGAAGGGCGAAGTTAATAAGTAGGATTATGAAGAATAATAGTGTGCTTGCTCTTATTCTGGTGTGCTTATTTGTATGTGTAGGATTCAGATTGTTATTTGCTATTGCGGCTTAGAGATTATATTTGTGTTGTGTGTTTCTAAAGTAAAGTATGAAAGTAGTAGAAGTAGTAGTCTGCTTTTGCAAATTAATTATAATTTATTTCTTCAATTCAAATTGTAATTAAATTTTATTCACACATTGCGTGCAACAATCTATTGTAATGTTTAATTTTTGAAAACAGGGAGTTCTTCAAGATGCTGGACAACCCAGAGAATGAGGTGGAGAAGGAGGTCAACGACAACATCAAAGCTGAGCTCAGGAGGAAGAAGAAGGAGCAGATCAAGTTTAACTTATTGGACAAGCCAGTCCTCATTAAGAAACTCCCTCTCATCGATGACCTTAAGTTCGCCAGCATGACTGTCAAGTCTCTCGCACTTCAGAAGCGCATTTGGAAGGGAGAGGCTGGCAGGTACAAGGCCACAGACTTGCTCAAGTGGTTCAAAGTCTACGAGGAGACCAAGCTGCTCGAGATTAGAAAGGATTTGGGAAAGACGGAGCACTCAGATGGCAACTCCTACTATCTCAAGGGGAACTAAAATGCTCCTAGGAAAGCTTGAGAAAATTCAAGATGACTCTTTCTCTCATAAGGAATAGAGGTCAAAGATTTTACAAGAAAAGAGAAATCACTTTATGTTGTGGATTATTAAGTTTCAAACTACTAACAACTACTATTACTTATTATAATCATCATCATTGTTAGTTATCACTAAACTTACTTTCATAATTTTATTCAAACTATTCTCGGATTCTTGAGGATTATTGATTTGATATCTTATTCACCCTCTTTCTCTTCAAAGTGGCTTCATATTTTCAACGAGGAACTAAATTGCCTCGCTTATGATGTTGCTTTCTCCCTTCTTGAAATCTAGCTAGTCGAATCCTTTCTCACTGATCAAGTCCAAGTTGAACACCTTCACTCTTTGATCCAATTCCTGCCTTGCTTCAGTATCATAAAATCAATGTGCATTTTTGAATTATCAAGTCTGCTGAATACATTCTTGTCGAGCCAGTCTTAGTCAATGACTAGATTAGCCCTCTGCTGAGACTTAAAGTCTTGGGAGGTGTTATTAATGGCTTGAGATTGCGATAGTTGGGAGGAAATACTGCTGAGGCGGTCTGATAGATTCTTAGATAGATTTGATTTCTCGTTCACAAATACCACTATCGGTATTACTGGGTTGCCCACAATCACGTTCAAAAGCTCCTACAATAAAGAGATTAATCACACACTCTTAAGATCATAAGAAAGGTAATTTTCAATTTGGAAAACATTTGAGAGTTAGTGAGCGACTTACCTGGATGACTGCTTGCATGTTTTGGTCGTTGAGTGTAGTTGCGACTTAATCGATTATAAAGATGATTCCTTAAGTGCCCTTAAAGTGGTGCACCCACAAGTGAGGGAGCTTCCCACCCAAGTCCCACACATCCAACTACAAGTTCTTCTTTATCTTTATCTGCTCATTGTTGAATAGCTCTGTTGGCACATAGAGAGACCCCTTCCCTTTCTTATCTCCCTTTATCATCCTCAACAAGGCTACACACAAATTAATATTCATCAAAGGGGATCTTTGAATAATATATTCTGATGTTATCTCAACTCCAAATCAAAAATTATAAGAGAAGAGATGCTTCTAAATAGTAAACAAATTGGATAATAGAAGTATAGAGATGAGCACTCACTTGTTTTTCCAGCCTAGGAAAGGCCGAGGATAAGAACTTTTCTCTTGGACTAATCAAAATACTTGTTATGATTATTTCCCATCACCCTCACTTAATTTATAAATCTTATTCTACAAAATCAACAAGAGAATATTTCAGAGGGCTCGTAAAAGTGTGGGAGAGAGTTATAATAATTTCGTTTTGCTTGAAGTGGAGAATTTTGAATATTCGAATTGGACACTTTCCTTAAACTTAGGTGAAGTTGGTTGTAAAACTTAAGCAACCGGTTGCTAAACACAAACCCAAAGAAACTCTTCATTTCCCAAGCAGCATAGAACTTTAGAATGCAAGCCTCAAACTAAAACTCCCTTGAGGAGTAGCAATAAGTCACATCCAGAGATTATCTACTGCAAGCAGCTCTGTAGTAACTAGCAGGCTCTGCGACAATAAGAACTGAGATTGATTTAAACTCAGAAGAGAAAGCCAAGGACATTTAAAAGCAGCAGCTGTTTAATCTTTTCCAACAGTTTAATCAGCAACTTAATCTTAACAGATAGAACAGCCAAAAGATAGAGAAGCCGTCTTCTTAATAAGAAGCTAGCTAAGATTTTATGAGCACTGCTGAAAGCTAAATATGTGAGTCTTTAGAATAAAGGATAGACCGAGCCCTCAACATAAGCAGCTAGAATAAAAAAGTGAGAGAGAGCTAAGCTGATAGAGTCGAAGAAAAAGTGAACTCTTTTATTAAGCATGAAGATTTTTAAATTCAAGAATAGCTTTTAAATGATCCAGAATAACCAATTTCGAAAGAGTCTGGGGTGGAAAGCAATAAAAAATAAGGCTTGATATAGAGCAAGTCAACTCTTACCAAAAATAAAGTTGTAGCTAAAGTACCAAAGCCTAAGGCCTCAAAAAAGAAGAAAAGCAATGCCAAAATGCTACCAAAAGAAAACAATAGTTCTTAGATTGTAGAACATTAACCAGAAGATCAGCAGATGCAAACAATGTTTCAAAACTTCTTTGGCGTACTTCAAAATTTTCAAGCATTTTGTCAGCAATAGAGCCAAAGTTTAGATCAACAATCTTAAAATCAATAATTCTAAGCTCAGTAGTAATTTTTCAGGCCTTAGTAGCTTTAGTAACAGTTTGGACAATTAAACTCTAATTTTTAAGTTCATCATAGATACAACTAGACCTTGCCATTTCAAGCTCCTACTTTGAAACCTGAATCTTCAAATGACTAAAATTTCTAACTCGTTCTAAAGTTCATTTTATTCAAGATCAATAGCAACCCTCAATTTATCCTGGATACTTTAAAAGCTTGTAATTAAAATTTAGAGAGATAAATTTCAGCATAAACTTAGTTTGGAATGTAGAATCATAACTATCCCTAGAATCAATTTCAGACTCCTATGAGTAAAGTCCCAGTTTCGATTTTAAAGTAAGAGTAGCACTTAGATTAGCAATAATCCCGCAACCCATCTCTTGAAATAAAGAGAGACACAACCCTATCTTTAAAGTAGCTAGCGGCTGTAAAAGAAGGCTCCCTAACTTTTAAGTCCTAAGTAAAGTTGCCTAAGAATAGCTTCATTTACTTCAAGGCTGATAAGTTACCAGAAGTGATGAACGAGTAACCTCAACTGACGTTGAATCAAGCCACCTCCCAGCTGAGTAAGATGTGGAAGTTGCTCTCTCCCAAAGATATGCAGAAATATGTGAACCTAGCTGCTGCTGATAAGCAGAGATATCAAACTGAGAAGGATAGAGAAAAAGCCATGGCTGAGAAGAATGGACTTACAGTAGTGTATTCACTTAACAAGAAGAGGAAGAAGAGATTTCAAAAGGCAGAGGAGAAGTCAGGGAATGTGAGAATCAATCCCTCCTCAGATAGAGAAACATTTGCTAATCTACTTAAGAGAAGATTGATCGACGAGGCAAAGACTAAGGGACAAGTAGTTAAGGAAGAGGAACAAGCTAAAGAATCCAAAAATTAAAAGATGGCCCAATAGTTTGACTAGCTACTAATCAATAGCGGAAGTTAAAAGTCGTTTTAAGAAAAGCAAGAAAATATTGTAGAAGAGCGATGTGATAGTTAGGAAAGTCAAGATTATCTTCTACGAACTCATACTCAACTCTTTCTCTAATCACAATAAGAGGAGAGGAAAATGCCTTTAGAAACTTAGGAGACTTAAGAAGTATTAAATAATTAGTCAAACTAAGGGAAGCCAGACTCACAGGAAAAAGTTTAGCCATCGAAGCGAGCTACTTCTTATTTGACTTACTTCAGTACTCGAAGTGCAGAACTAAGGCGAGACCCCAACTATAGAGATCACACTAACCAACAGCTCTCAAAGCTGATATGTGAAGAATGGAAAAGCATTAGTGGAGGTCATTTGGAATAATTTAAGGTATAGGCTCAGCTATTAAACGAGTAGAAATAGAGGAAGAACATGAATAATGCCAGTGAGCTTGCACAGTAAGAGCAAATTCAACAGTTCTATAAAATGCAAGAGCTTTAAGACTAAATGATGTAAAACCCAGAGTAAATTCCTATATTGCATAGTAGTCAGAGTTAAAGTATGAGCAGCTCAAATTTTATAAATGGGAAGCCCCGAGGTAGTTAACGATGATGGAGATTAAAGAAATAAAGAGGAAACAATAAGAATAGGAGCAACGATAAAGGCTAGAAAGAGAAAGAAGAGACTTTAATTCTAAGCCAGTGGACAGTGTGCAATCCTTTTTTGGCTTTTGAGAACTGATTATATGAATTAAAATATTAATCTATTTTTAAAAGCTCAAGAGGCTGATTTATTAATTTATTAAATTCTAATATCACTGAAATAATCTCAATATATTTCACTACTTTAAATTAGGCTTAGTATTTTGAATAATGTCTTTTACTCAAGGCTCATTAGGTCGGAGTGCCTCCTCGTTAACATTCAGTAGAGAAACTCCCTTAGAATCTATGCAGTCTACAAACCAATAGTAGGAGGAGCTGTCTCCTTATCCCTTCAATACTTTCTTGTAGGCCAGCTAAGGCTTGAAGCAAATAGTTAAGTATGAACGTCATCCACATCTCGATCCACTGTTGATTTAGAGAATGCTCAAACCTAAAGTGGGCTATGAGTTCAGGTCCACTAAAAATGACGCCGATGAAAAACTCTATGATCGATTTGCTCAGCTATTAAAAATCAAGCATATATTTATGAGTTGATCGAAGTTTGAGAGACCCTGCTTCTACTCTGAAAACAAGTGGAAGTATGAGCATGCTGCCCATGGATTATTTCCAAAGGTACCATTCCAACAACTAGATTCACATATACTGCAAATATAGATAAATTATTGAATATTTTAGACAGCGACCAACGTCCTTCGAAAAGACAAAGACCCCTACCTATTCAATCCTAACTTCTATTCACCTTAGATTTATTAATTAAATAGATGAGGAGAGAACAAAACAACCGATTTAATGGAGTCAGGCAAAGTGAGCAACCTCTAGTAATTAAACAACTAGACCAAGCTGCAATTAAACCTACAGAAAAGTATTTCTAGGGGCCGTATGCGAACCATCATTAGGTTGGGTCTCAAATTTATTGGGATTAGACTTATGACCCCAAGGATTACCGATACAACAAGAATCATGACGAGTTCAACTGAAATGACATACTTAAATTTCACATTTAACTATGGAATCAAAGTGTGGAAGCTCTCTGAGGATTTGCAAGTTAGGAAGATGCTAGAGTTAGATGAGCCAGGAAGAGACAAAAGCATTTTCAAAGGAGCAATAGACTACAGTAAGGGTCAACTCATAGCTCCATTGAGAAACTTCAACGGCAATGATAATTTGTAAATACAGTGCTAACATTATTCCATTTTAGGAACGCTGTCTTGCAGTTACTTTTTGCAACCTATCCTCTCACTCATCATTTCTTGAATGACCACTACAAGCAGGATTTAAATGAGGAGCGCTCAAGATACAAGGGGAGGATGCTACTTCCTTATGTGAAGTTACTCGTACTGCACAAAAACTAACAGACGGTTATAACTCCCTTTGACTTGCTCGCAGCCATCTGTAATTTAATCTGAGTGAACCTAATTTCCTTTATAGACAAATACGCACCTCAATTTCAATATGGAGACTTATTTGGAAGGATAAGGGAGGATGTGGGCATCCCACAGAGTGACCCAGCAGACATCCTAAGATTTTTAATAGAGTGTTTGCATGAAGAACTTAACAGGGTGAGGATCAGGGTGCCTGACTAAAACTTCCTGGAGATTCCAAGGACCATGCTCACCAATCTAGAGTATATTGTAAGTGTTGCTAATTGTTTAATTGGTGTGGTGGTTTAGGCTGATGAATACTGGGCCTTCACGAAGAAGAAAGAAGACTCGATCGTCACTGAATTGTTTACAGGGCAGGTCCATAATAGGACTAAGTGCCTCAGCTGCACACTCGAGAGGGATGTATTTTATTGCTTCAATGATATAACACTCGACTTGCCAAACGATACCCAGGACCCTATCATCCCCAACAAATCAGGAACTTAACCATAAATTATTCATTTTAACTTTTAAAACAAATAAGTATTTTTACAAATAAAGGAATTTATTTAGTCTTATTCCATGTTTTTTCTCTGAATTAGATAGTATTATTTTTATATATGATCTTTTCTTTTCTTAAATTCTGCTTTCTTTATAGAAAACTTATGAATAAGTAAAGGCTTAAGGAGGGCCAAAAGGGGCTTATTCAAAAAGTGGAGGTGTCAAGATAGCTGCACCAGGAGAGGAAGAGTACCTGTACGACCTCATGCAACAAATGTTTAAAAAGAAAACAGAGAATAGAAAATGTCCTAATGTGGGCTGTGGAAACTACATTTACGAAGGACCCCATGAAGTCTCTTCTTAGATTTAAATAAAGATTTCATAAAAGAATTTTATTCTCTACTTATTGTTTCTAAGATAGTATTTAATCAATGTAACTCTCAATACATAATTTGAAATACTAATAAAGTTAATTAAAATCAAAGATTAAAAGCCATTTAAAAGACTTCTTTCGCATAATAGAGACTTCATATGGCCAAATTAATGCAATCAAATAGAATTTCTTTGAAAAATGGATTTGAATATTCCTTTTAAGGATAATTCTTAGATTTTAGTGAGTTATTGCTCTTTTAAGGAGAATCTTATAAGGATTTTCAGTTTAAGAAATTAATTAAAACACAAAACTTAAAAGACTTTTGAAACCTTATCACCAAGTTCATTCCGCAAATGTTTTCGCAACAAACTTTACAACAGCAATTACAACCCAACTAGTAGCTGATGGCTATGGCCAATGCAGCTCAACAGAATAACCAAAATCAGTAATAGCAATAGCAACAACAGCAACAATAACTATAGCAGTAGTAGTAGCAGTAGGCTAATACTCTTTAGATGCAGGGCTAGAATTAATAGCAACTTCAACATATCCAAAATTTGCTAGCTCTTTAACAGTAGCAACAAAATCTGGCTCCCATTCAAGGCAATCAGCAATAGTAGTAGCTGGCGAATGGAAGTGCAAATGCTCTTCAAGCTGTTTAAAATCCATTGCTATAAGCTACTCAACTTCAAGCACTCCAGTAAATGGCTTCAGGTCTTAATCCTTAGAGTCTCAATCAATCTCATGCTCAAAATGCAACCCAAGCCTAATAGTAATAGCAGCAACAGGTTTAAAATGCCGCAACTGCTTTACAAAACTTGTAGCAAAGCAACCCTCAATAACTTATGATGAATCTACTCATGAATCCTCAGCTTGCTCTTGCTCAGTAGCAGTTTCAACAACAATTATTGGCTTAGTAAAATCCAGCCCTTGCTTAAAGTTTGCTGGGGTAGCTGGGTCTTGGCGGTCAAAACACTGCATCTTTATTAGGAGGACTGGGCATGCTGGGAGGATTGCAACAACCTAATTAGCTTCAAGCCAATCTTCTTCAGTAGCAACAGTAGTAGCAGCAACTTCTTGCTCAATAATTACAGAATTAAGCTTCAAATGGCAGCGAAAAGAAAGTAAAAGGAAAGGGCAAGGGAAAGAAGTCAGCAGAAGCTTAGTAACAGCAGCAATCATTACCAAACCTAATGGGAGGTGGATTACTTCCTTAAGGCTAATTGAATCCTTAGCTCTTTGGTCAACAGATTATGCAATATCAGCAGCTTTTGTAGCAGTAACAGCAGCACTAATAGTTGTTGGCAGCTAATTAGAAGTAGCTTTAATAATTTCAGCAGTAAAATTAGGCTTCGACTTCTACTTAAGCAACCGGCAAGGGTAAGAAATAATAAGAAGCTGCAAAGGCCTAGTAATAAGAAGAAGTCTAGGGGAAGAAACAAGCTAAGCCAGATAAACCTCTTAAGCCTAAGAAATCCATGACCTCATACATTGCTTTTGTGTCAAAGAATATCTCTCAAATCAAGGCAGATAACCCAGGTATGGAATAGCCTAAGGTGATGAAAAAGGCTTCAGAAATCTGGAATGCGATGACTGACGAATAGAAGGCTCCTTATATTCAACTAGCAGCACAAGATAAAGTTCGCCATCAGAATGAAGCTATTCAAATGCAAAACTAGCAATACTCTAATCCTCAGTAACTAGCTCCTCAAAAAGTAAAGAGTGGCTCTTAGGGCGAGCCCTAGTAAGTAAAGAAGGGCAAACAGAAGAAAGAGAGGAAGGGTGGTGTTACATCTTTCATGGTATTTACAAAGCAGATGAGATTGCATTATCAGAAAGAAAACCCCAAGATTGCCCAGAATGAGGTGCTCACTAGGTCTGCTAATGACTGGAAGAGCCTCACAGAAGATCAGAAAAATCAATTTAAGCTGCTTGCAGACAGGTTAAATTTTGAGAAAAATAATGGTATAGCAGAGTGCAAAGCTTTAGACAAGGGGGTGGGGTCACTTAGTCACAGCAGTAATGAAAACTGTGCCACCGCCTCAACAGATGGATCTCTGGGCAGCCCCGTTACAAATCACGGAGGAAATTATCCCATGCAAATGGAATACTAAATGCTTAACCAGTGATTTATTGAACTTAAATATTATTACTCTTCCAATTTTCCCTTAAATATTATTTATCAGAATTTATTATCATTTGATATTCTTAGATTTGGAGGTTTCCTATAATACTTTTGATACATTTTTAGAGATTCAAACCTCATCTAAACAAGTCAACTTTACCGATTACTTTTCCAATCGATCGCTTCGATCTTACTATAAATTGCAAGACATCATCTCATCCTTCCAAATAGTTTGCGTCGAGCTACAAGCTCTATTCTATTTTGCATCACAGAATAAATTCCTTTATTAAGTGTATATAACAGTGGCGATTAAGCGACTGGCCACTATTGGACTGATGTGCTAAACTAGACTGAGCAATAATGGTATAAATGTGAAGACGCCCAAGTCCAAGCTAGAAGCGATTTGCCTGAAGCAAATTCCAGCCGAACAGCTTATATATTAGCTTACTATCGCAAGAATGGGAAATGATTGGGATGATAGAGTGAGTTTTAAAATGTAGAATTAGGTTTAATGAACTTATAAGTGAGTGCAATTTTAATTTGATAAATATTTTTGTAATAATTAAATCTATGGCAATAATTTAAAAGTCAGCGTCCTCTGCATCCATTACGGAAGAAGTTTAAATTAATTATGCCTTTTTAGTCATAATTTATATCATACTTTTAGTTAGGAGTGAGGGTTCTTAAAAGATAGTAAGAAAACATTTTACAAACTACTTTTTTACAACCAATAATGTCTCAATTCTAATTAAACCATTCAGCTAGGCTTAGAAAACGAAGGATCTATAATGCAGTAGCAAAGAGATGGACAGAGAAAAGCAAAAATACATTTAACCAAACCTCAAATTGACATCATTTAAATATAAGTTGTTATTCATTTCAGGGATCACTGCAGGAATAATCTCTAACATTGTTTCTTATCCACTTGACACAGTCAAAGTCAGAATATAGCTATCCAAGAGAAGAGAAAACGTGAAGGTTCATCAGGTTGTAAAAGAAATTTACATGAATGAAGGAGTAAGTATAATTACGCCCATAATGTAGTGAGGCCTTTTTTTCACTGCTTTCCTCTTAATAGGATAAACTTTGAAACTTGTTTCTAATCTGTAAAATTATTCAGCACTTACTTGATTACCGACATTTGTATAGATATTGGGATTCTGGAAAGGAGTTCTATCCCCTGTCGTTGGCAGAGCGCCTATCTCAGCTGTGTAAGCATATAGTATTACCTGACTCATAATTTTATAGGTTGTTCGCATCATAAGGATTTTCTAAGAGATGGCTCGAACCAATCTAAATGAATGCTCATGCAAAGAATTACCTCTCAGGCTTTTTCGCTGGACTGTAAGTTTTTTTAAACCTCTAATGACTTTTTATTTTAGTTGCTACACAAACATTGCTTTCTTCTTTGACTTGCTGAAGACAAGAGCGCAAATGACTCAACATAAAAGTACTTCTCTTTTAATGATAGAGAGCAATTTTTAGGGTAAAGTTTATAGATTAATGTTATTCACACGAAATATCTAAGCTGACAATTAATGACGTTATGATTTGGTAGGAATAAATATTAACTTGTATTTAATACACTTCTGAGCAATCCGGTCACTCCCTTAGATTACTTTGGAGCAGAGAGTCTCTCACTGCCTCAAAGACGAGTAAGCTAGTTGCACTTGTAGGGAACGCTCTTATCATCTGAATGTGTATTCCTCTGTAGATTATATAAATAATTAGTTTAATACATTTTTAGAGGCGTAAGAAGCCACTAGGTCCTCTGAATATTGTATCAAAGAAGACTCTCCTAAATTTGAGAAAGTCTGGGCCTTTGTGCGTCTAGAGTTTTACTTTTACTGTATCCATGGGATAAACAACAACCCACGTGATCAAACCTGCTATTCCTCCGCTGAAGAATTTCTTCACCGCACTCGAAAACTATCTTTAAATTTGGATGAAAAGCTAAGATATTAATTATAGGTTAAATCTAGAAGTGGCATCATGTTCTGTGTTATTATTTATAGATTGAGATTAGTAAGCTAAACTTGGAGTGACCCCTGAGATATTTTTGAAAGCCTCAAAGAGACAAAAGTAAAGACCGAAGCCAGGGGCGTCTCGGAAGAACATGCCTGAATAGCCTCTCGTGAAACCTCTCATACCATCATTTCTATAAATACTGCTCATTTCTTCTCGGTAAGACATAGTTTTATGTTGAGGATAGATATTGGAAAGTTTTAAAGCAAAAAAAATTAAAAAGGAAGGGCAAAATATAAATTTGAATTATTTATTCTTTATTTAAATAGGTCATTTATTATATTTATGTGTCTCAAATAAAAGCTAAAATACTCTTCGAAATATAATCGCTTCTTAGTATAATTTAGTTTCTGAGATTTACAGTATTTAATAAGAATATCTATCTAATTTCTCTCACATTTTTATTAATTTAAATCTAATTTTTATATAATATTTTAATAGATTCATAGTTAAAAGTATCAATTTTTATAGATTTTTTAAAAATCCTTTCTATTAATTTATGTATTTTAGATTTAAAAGATATTTTTTAGAATTAATTTCTTCTTATTTCTAAAAACCTATTTATTGCGATAACTTTCAACTCTTGTCATTTTCACTTTCCTCTATATTTTGAGGCTACCACTTATTTGAAACTTCTTTTCTGTTGGGAGGGCTTTTCCTTATTTTTAGATTAATTTTATATTTCTTGCTAATTTTGAGTTCCTCTTTAGGATTTATTGAGGCTTTAGTATTTTTAATTTTTTTATTCTTCTGTTTCTCTCCATCTTTCTTTTCTAATTTTGAGTCGATGAAATTCAAGATGCTACTTTTGCTGAGATAAGTTTTGACTTTGGAAATAGATTCTTGATTAAGATACAAATTCCAAGTTTGAAATATAGTTGAAAATTTATCGAGTATTAGAATTAATTTATTAATTTAATTAAATTTATTTAAGAAATGGAGGTTAAAAACTCAAAATATAATTTTTTAAAAAAAACTAAATAGCATTGATCATAGTTAATTATATTAAAGAGCTTTAAATGCTTTAAATTGTCAAGTGAATGTACTCTTAATTCTAAGGTATCATAAAACTAGAGGTAATTTGAGAAGATATAATATTAGAGGGGATGATAACACTAATATGACAACTAAATTAAGGCTTTTATAAAGATAAAACCCATAGCTAAAATCTTTTTATGCCTTTTTTAAATAGCTTATTTAACTGAATTAATTAATGTTTCATATGTTTATATAAACTATTTTTATCAGTAATAATAGATTAAATTACATTTTCGAACAGGGAGAGTTTATAATTTAAAATAAATTCATTGCTAAATTATTCGATCATATATATATATATTTGTTAAGAATTGAGAAGTTATTTTATCATTTATAGTTATTATAAAATTCTTATCTAAGCAAAGATTCTCGATATCCTAGGTCATAGCCAAGTACTTAAGTTAATATATAATTTGATTTTCCTCTTCTTTCAACATCTTGTTTATCTAATCTTTCAAAAGCTGTCTGCCTCTCACTGCTTAAGAAAGTAAAATGTAATTCTTTGAGAATCTATGCAAGACTTGTCTCCTCAAAGAAAGCAAAAGGCAGAAGAGCCATAAAGCGAAGAACGAAAAGTTTACAATGAGAGTTAGATTTGTGAAGAAACTTCTACCCAAATCAGAAAGTGCAATACTCTAGTCTGCCTAGTCTTTATTTGAGGATATCCAGTCATCAGGTTTGTCTATTAGCAAATACAGTCCGAAATAGATTGTTAGAATTTGAACCACAACAGAGTATAACTCTAATCTCTAGAAGTCTGGATGCGAGAAAGGCTTGAAATAAACCAGGCATTGAAGTGTTCTATAAAGAAAATATTTATTAAAAAGTAAGGGGAGATTATTTACACGAGATAAAATGTGAGAAAGATAGCACTCTGAATAACCAGCCCTAGTGATCTTGAAATGATGAAAACTAATAGCATAACGGCTTTGAGAATCATCTTTGCAAATTCTGTATGATTAAAGGAATTTTTATAGCCAGAATAGATAAATTTGAGCTTCATAGCCTGAGATTTTGAAATTCTTTTGCTCTTGTTCTCAGGGTTTCGATAATAGAATAGAGCAAGCAAAGGAGAAATTAACCCCCACAGTATAAATGCAGGCCATGCAAAACTCTAGGATATTATAACATGATCTTGGCTCCCTTTAGATATTTCAAGATCTTAGAATATCCTATCCTAGCCATCAACTGTTAAATAGTTAAAATTCTAAGACAATTGAAAAATAATCGATGGATGAGCTAGGTATGCTAAAACTTAAAAGCAGACAATGAAGGATGTTTTGAATTTCATAAAAGAAAATCTTTTTATCGCCCATAACATGATTATAACTGCAGCACATATTGTAATAATCCCAAATGGTAATAGAGAAACAATAACTGTCTTTAGAGAGAAGTATCTTACATCTAGAAACAAATTTAAAAAGATAATCTATTTCAAATCAATTCTTGCTTATGTTAATTTAAGTCTTTTGAGACTCCATAATAATGCTTTCTGATATTAGTAATCTTTAAGTGATCATCACTTTATTATTTAAGTATACCTTTTACTTATGTCCGCTCTAATGTACAGAAAAAGTATATTGGATTTTATAAATATTATTCCATTCATAATATCTGATAATCATATCAAAGAACTTGACGTTAACATTTTCATCAACCAAGCAATCCAGTTTTAAAAAGAGTATGTTGACTGTTGCAGCATTTTTAGTTGCGATGAAAAAATTCACCAAGATGTCATTAGGCAAAATAAAAATAACTTCTAATTAATCACTCAAATTATATAGCTTAAAGATCAGTTTAAAGTTGACTAAAATTGTTAAAAGGATACCGTTAGAATATAATGATTTGTATATTTCATAATTATTTTTCAAAACTAAGATGTAAATTTTTTAAGTTTAAAATTTTCAGCAAATATAAATCAATTTTCCTTTTAATAGGGTATTTTTAATTTAATCTGAAGTAACAAGTGATATGAAGGTTATTATACTTTTTTTTCATGTGATTTCCTTAATTTTATTATCAGATTTGATTATGATTGGGCCAAATAAAGTTTATAGATGTTGTGATCATCAAAAAAGTAAAATGATTCATTATGGACTTGAAATACAACGACTCAAATTTTTGTCTCTTCTCCAGTGCTTTGAAAGATTGGAATATCAAATAAACTGCGACTGCTATCCAAGATACCAAATATGCGATTTCAATTATAATACTCGAGGGTAGACTAGGGCACTTAACGCACCCAAATTTTTCTTATCTAAAATATCCTTTGGAGCATCCTGCGCATAAGATTCCTTGATATCCTTCAGAGCACAAAGCACTTTCATTAGTCATCTCGTTACTCTTACTTAGACACGCTCCTTTGAAAGGGCATTTTATTATGTATGAGCTCAGATTACTAGGGCGCCAATAATTTGCTTTAGGAGTTAAGTCGCTACCACCTGCGCAGGTAGCTTAGTCAGGACACTTGGAGCAAACCCCTGGCTCAAGCTATTAAAACTGAGTGTAGGTCTAAGCTTTGCACGTTATACATTAACCACTGGGAGTGAATTATTCTCCCAAGACACAGTTCCTTAGATCAATCTTAATTTTAAAACTCAAATCAGACAGACCCTCATCTTTCATTATAGTCTGGCTACTTTGTTTTTCTAGGTCTATTTAATCACTAGTTATCTCGATGCTGTGGTTATACCCGGGCGCTGCATAAAAATAAGCGTTGCTTATTGTAAATATTCCATTTACCGCAAGAAAAGTGTTACTGCCTTCAACGATTGGAGCGTATTTTAAAGCATTTAAATCAGAATTGAAAGACGTATTAGCAACGATCTTGATACTGTAATTAAATTCATCTTAATTATGAATTTTAAATACTTTTTCATTTTTATTGGGTTATCTAAATTAGAATTTTTTAAGTTATGAGAACCGTAAAACTATAATAAATTCTATTTAAATTTGTAAAAATCATAAATGGATTACTTAAGGCATTTTTCATTTGTAAATTTCCTATTGTAGTCAAGTGCCACAATTTTGATTTTATAAATCCGCTTAAGTTATCTTTCTCTTTAAATTCTTAAATTATTCTGATATAAATAGACAAAGAAGGAATATACTTCACTCATAATGAGAAATAACTGATTTTTAATTTCTAGACTTAATCATAATATTTAATTTTATCACTTAATTAAATTTTGATACTAGATGTATTATCCACAGTGATAATTTAATTATAAATATCTGAAGCTCCTAATTAAAAGCTTTCGATGAGTTGCCCACTTCTGAAATTTCCGTAAAATACATTAAATTCGTCTATTTGCATTAGACTTTACTGATTTAGCATTCTCTCTGAATCAGTTTCGTTTATAGTCGTCATAAATTTCAGATATTAGAAATAGCTTGCAAAATTATTTCCATAGAAACCAGCAGTGTTATTTTTAAAGTAGGATTATAATATTATCCGTTCAGCCCTGATTTTTCAAAAACTTTTGAGTTTGCTTCTGTAAGGCCTGGACGAACGAGGACGAAGCACTTTACATCTGGGTTAAAACTTCTAGAAAAATGTCAAAAAAAGGTAATTTTCCTATATTAAATCCCACAATTGTAGGGTAGTTTATGGGCTGCAACATGCCTATCATGGATGGATTTGAAGCCACTTCTCTAAAGTTCAGTAAAAAGACGAAAAACAGTGGCTACTTACTGGACAAGCTGGCTTCCTAGCCAGAAGTCAAAAATCGGGGCTGAACGGATAATAGTGCAGAATAATAAACTTTGTGCAACTCTTTAACTGTTTCATTCTTAAATAAAATAGATGGCTCAAAGTAGTCCCAAAACAAGATCCCTCCTGCTATTTCTGCTGTGTTTCTTTCAAAGATATTCTAGTAATCAAGATTGATTTCTGTGGCGTTTGACTGTTCAGAATTAGTAGAGTAAATTGCACCACCATAGCCAGAGTATTAGTCATCAAAGATTTTCTTTGCAGAGTTTTCATTAAATTAAGAGCCTGTAACATTCAATCCTTTCGAGTTATGATAACTAAATATAATTGAATTTATATTGTAATTTTAAGCAAGTTATGAACGTAAATTGCACCTCCCTAATCAGCACTACAATTTTGAAAGAGAGAATCTTAAATCAAGTGATGGTTTGAAAAATCTAATTCTCTCATTACTCCATTTAAGCTTCTGTAGTAATTTGATTCGTAGAAATAAACTGCTCCACCTTTTGAAGCTGAGATGTTTTGAAAGGTGCTATTTGTAATTTGGATAAACTCACAATTCCAAAATTGCATCGCACCTCCATATTTCCCAGCCAGATAATTATCATGACCTCCAATTATTGGAAAGAATTTTAAAATTTACAATTTGGAGTTCGAAGATTCCAAAGTGTTAATTTTCTAAAAGTTCTATACTAACAAAAATAAAATATAGGTATCATTAAGTTTTTTATAATTTAGTTTATCTTATGATGAATTGAGATTAAATTATTTTCTTCAAATGATCTGAAGAATAATTTATTTAAATAAGTGAAATATTAAATTTCCATTTAAAATATTACTTATAAAAGTTTTCTATTTCAATTAAATACGGTCTAATATTTCTAGATTTGAGATATATAAGAACGCCTGCTCTGCATAAATGAATTAAGTTCCCAAAGAGTTTTGAATTGAAGAATTTTGAATTTTAAAGTAACTCATTGTTCTCAGAAGGTAAATATCGTCTCCTTTTATTAGAGCAACATTATTTTCAAAGTTACATTAACCCTTTTATTTATTTAAAAAAATAAATAAATTATATTCCATAATTGTTATATTGGTTAAAATGTAATTTACTATGATAAAATGATTTAATTTAAAGTGTAGTTTATGAGTAAAGAATTAGGTCAGGATGATGATGATGATGAAAGAATCTATGATGAGAGGAAAAATGTTAATATTCTATTTATTTCGAATAATTTCAATTGGAATAAGATTAGATGAATTAATTAAAAAGTTATATTTTATTAAAGATTAATTTAAAGAATATAAATTTGAAATTAGAAATAAAAATTGAAAATTAATTTGGATTTATTGTTCAATTTTGCAATCATAGCCATCACAGCCTGAAATGGTGTCAAAGTAAAAAGCTCCTCCCCCATATTTCGCATAGTTGCTAGTGAAATTAGATTACACAATACTAGGAATATTTATAAATGAGATCAAGGTAAAATTGACTACCATTAGCATTTAACTACCTTAATCATAGGAGATAGATCATTCAGGTTTTAATAAAATTCTCGCCAAGAGATAAATTGGATAATAAGACACTAGTTAAATATGAGATTCATGACGTTTTTTTTTTTCTTTTGCTTTGGTTTTTTTTTAAATGAGAACCTTAAAGCAAAAATTGCAGAAGTCTAAGAGCAATGCTCCTTTATGATTAGATTTTATATATTTTACAAGACTCAAAATCTCTGCATTTTTCAAATAAGAGAAGTAAAATAATTTTGGTCAGATCAGTAACTGGATTCGAGATGATGCCTTGGTTATTAGCACCTTCTTCTTAATTGAAAGTTGCACTTCATTCACTTTTACACTTTCTTTCTTTCTTTCTTTAAATATGTATTTCTTAACTTAAGAATAAATTATCTTAATTAACTTTATTTTAATTCCATGATGATTAGCATATCTAGGAATTGCTTTTAGTCCTAAAAATATAGCTCCTCCTTTATAAGCACCCCCATTAATAAAGTTGCAAGAATTAATCAAAATTTCTACTCCAAATGCTCCATTAATCAACAAAACCCAGAAAATTAAAATGAGAAAATTTAATAAGATAAAAATTAAATTAAACACACATTTTTATACAAAAATAAGAACAAAGCAAATTATTTTCTTCTGGATTTTTAAAAAAAAATTGAAAACAATAAAAAAATCGTAGCTCGAGAAAAAAAATTTATTGTATTTTAGATGACTCTGTAAATTTAAGTGAACAAAAAATAAAGATTACAGTATCAAAGTTTTGAGATTAATTATTTCAGTTATAATTAGATATGAAATTAAGCTTAGAGCATTCTTTTTGTTTTTGATAAGTTGAGTAATTCGAGAGAAATATATTTTGATTTACTTTTACTCTAACAAAATTATATAAAGATTTTAAATTTAATATTACCTATTAACAGCGCTTAAGTTATAAACAATTTTTACAGAAAAATAAGAATATATAGCGTTTAATATAGCCTCCTTGTGTTTTCAAAGAATGCTAGTTTATTTGATCATTGGATGTAACAAAATTGGATTATCCCAATCTTAATGTTGAATGGATAGAGTAAATTCCATTCGAAGATATTTCTGCAAAATTGTCCTAGAATAGAGAACCCTGAACATCTAAATTAGCCATAATACAAGTTATAGTGTTCTTGTATGCTCTATTGTTTGTAACTTGAGCTCCTTACAGAACGAGAGAGTATTTATTATTCAGAATCAACGAACTAGTATAGATAACAAACATAAACGATCCATCATATGCTTAGTTCGAATAAAACAGTCCATTATTTGAGTTTAAAGTTGAATAAGATGACAGATAAAATACTCCTCCATCGTTAACAGCCTCATTATAAGAAGAAATTTTTTTTAAAAAAAATATGAAACTTAATTTCAAAAATGCCTACCTTAAATTAAGTATTAAAGAATGAATTAAGAAACTATATTTGGTATTAAATTAAGCACATGTGTAATTTGAGAAGCAACTAATTTCTTACACATGCAGCACATGGCATCAATTTTAAGTCAGTGATGAAATCCTCCATCAACACTATTTAGGAATAAGAGGGATAGAGTATATGAAAATTTTTTGTCTCCTTTGGCAACTCTCATTCTGGGTCTCCCTCATCTTCTGGGAACATCTAATCGCAAATTTAGCCATAGTTTGTTATACTTGGATGCAGAAAAATTACGAAGTCTTGAACTTTGGACTTGAAAACTCTTGAGTGGCAAAAATACTTATAGTAATATAATTGGAAAATTGTCAGTGATCATTCCCATAACTAGACTTCCTAACTAGAAGCACTAGCAATGTAAGTAGTACTACTGTCATATGCATAACTCACGCAATTTCCTTTTATTTTTAGCCTTTACCGTTACTCATAGCAGGCCCACAACTTTAATAAAGGAGGTGATAAAGAAATCTGATGGAATTTTAGAAAAATTTTTGACATTTTTTTTTTTATATCGGCCGATTTTTGATAAAGGTTTTAGTTCGCGAAATATTCTGTTGCTCAACTCTTGCGCTTCCACTCATTACTGATCTCCCACTACTTCTGGATTTACTTTCATCTTTTTATAGCATGTTCACAGCTCTAAACGACGGATTACCAGATTCGAAAGCATTTGGTGGAGCCTCGCTCTCTCGAGCTTATTAAAGACTGACCAGTTTGTATTTTAATTCCAAGCCAACTTTGATTCAAATTGAGTTCTAAATTTTAACTTGCAACTTTAGTAATAGGCTGTTATTTAATTCTTATTATTTTAAATAAGATTCTCAAGATAAATAGTTTATTTTGAATAAATTATCTAAAAAAAGGGGTCTAAAATTATCAGATTTAATTTTTACAAATATTTAACTCTAACTCCCCCTCTAATGGCCATAAAATATTAGGATTAAAAAAAATAATTTTCATGCTATGAACGGAAATGTGTCCTTTTAAATTCAAAAGAAATTTTTATCCAAATTTTTTTTTATTAAACTTTCATGTAGGATTATTGTTAAAAATTATTTAAAACAATCAGTTTAAATATAGTGATATATTGGTAAGTGCAATTATTATCTTCAAAATTTACATTTTCTGCTCCAAATAAAACACCACCATATAAGGCTGTGTTGTTATTGAAGACACTATTTGAGAAATAAGAATTCAAGAGAAACAGAAAACTCCTCAGGCTATATATTAAATACATGAGTAGCTTACGAAACCATCACTTGCGTACATAATTCACACCAATTTATTTTTTAGAGATTTATGTGACTGACCCTACTACTCTCTAAAGGAAGAGAAAAGGAGAAAAATTTACTGTAACATTCTTAATCCACCTCAAATTTCACTCTTTAAGTCTATTCCATTTGCCAGACAACGCTAACCTAAAACCCTCATCATCGTTTGGTTACACTAAGTGGTAGAAAAATTACTAAGGCATTCTTGCCAGAATTGGTATCTACGGTAATATGTCATATCTTCAAATAGCTTGATGTAAAAATGGAAATAGTCAGCGTTAATTAATCTTCCTCGCAGAGGTACTAGCTATGTTTGGCAGAAGGTGGGCTTACATCTGACTGCTCAGCCTTAATTATTTCTTTAGGGCAACTCAATCTGAAGAACAGATAATGTTTTAGGGTATTGAGCCACCACCCTCTCTGCTACTGTTCTCACATGGCTTTGTGAATAATCTTCACCACATAGCACTGTATTAAATAATTGTATAACTTCCTATTGATTTATTAGTTCACTCTAGTGGGGACCACTTTTCAGTTCCAAATATTAATAGCGAGCTGATCTACTTACCCTACCCAAGCTGATTTTATGTCATGAATTCTATATTTAAATCTTAAAATTTTAATTTATTTGAGAAATAAATATTTGACTATTTAGCCCAAATCACTCCTCCATAAGTCCCACTCACAAAATTATATATGAGAAAGTATTTAATTGGCTAAGAAAGTTTTCTGAAAGTATTTATCTTTTTTTTTAAATTTTAAATTTATGAGAAGAATATTGTATTCTTGCTATAATATTCAACAATAATCAAGTAGAATTTCTAATAGCTTTCCCAATCTAAGAATATTCTTTGAGATAAAGATTTATCAAGCTTTATCTAAATTTTTCAATTTTAAAATATATTTTGTTGCAATTATAATTTATCTTCTCTCTTATTGTTAAGTAAAAATATATTTTTGTTATTTTTTTAGACAAAAAGTTCTAAATTTTTTATTATTTTTCCGCTTTTCAAATTAAATATTTTTAAATAATGCCAATAAATCCTAAATTTGACTGTTTGCTATGAATGAGCAGTTGGATATGTAAATATAATCTGAGGAATAAATTTGAAAAAGAAAAAATATAAAAGTAAAAAATTGACTATAGGATCACCACAGAAAAATATATGAACAATTATATTTGCTCAGAACTTAAATTCAGGGGTGGAAAAAAGGATTATAGTTTGTCAGAAGTACGCAAATTGATTTTATATTTAATTTACAGTTATAAACTTTATGATAGTTTCGTTAATATTTTCTTTAATTTAAATTTCAGATCGAAGCCTTTTTATGGAAATAGGATTATTATGAGGGAAAGATTAAGAAGTACTTTTAATCTTAAACAAAATCTTCATTTGTCCTTAAAGTGCAGTTATTAATGCCTGAACAAGATTTCAAGAGGGCTTAATAATTAGATGATTACAGGTTTAGGCTTTATAAATTTTCAAAATTGAATAATCTATATCAACTCTTTTTTATTCATGATTTTAAATTACTCATCTTATTAATTTGAAAAAGACTATTTTTAGTTCTAATTTTACAGTTCTTAATATTGCTATTGGTGTATTCTAGCACAACTCCAGAGTAATAGTAAAAATTGTCCACATCAAAGCCACCGCAATCAATTTATAAGTCATTCAGATAATTTTATATTTCATATCTTCAAACTAAAATTAAATTACCCATTAAGATTAAATGTTGAAAAATTAAGAATTGTACTTTAAATTAATTAAAAAGTTTAAATTTGGAGAATCCGTATAAAAGTCTTTATAAAATATCGAAGGAAGAAATCCTAGCCATTCATAGCTTTGTGTTTAGAGATAAGAGAACTTCTTAAATGTGTTCAAATTTTTATAGTTTAGAAATAAACTTGCTTGGTAGAATAATTAATTAAAATTTACAAAATAGTGTCTGTTAACATCAATTATTAGTCTCACTATCTTGATTTAAAGCCTATAAAATAAATAATCCCTCCATTTAAATTTCCTGAGAATTTCTCAGCAGCGAATTGTGAAAATAAGCATTGATTATCATTTAATTTTATGATAATTTTTTTTAAAGTTTCACTGACTTAATTTTCCTAAAAAAAGTTGCAAAAAATAATTTTTAGTACTCAAGAGAGTGGTAGTAACTAGAATGCTTAAGTATAGTTGCTAAAAATACTCACATTAAGAATCTTCAAAGAATCAGATTCGAACTAAAAAATAGATATTGAAATTCACATTTAACTCTCTTTCTTTGAGGTCTGTGATAATTTACTTTAATGCTCTTAAAGGTTTTAAGTTCAAAATATCCAATCACTCATAAAATTTAAATTTCTTTGTATTCTGGTTTAATAAAATTTAAACTAAAAATGAAAAAAAATATTTTTACTTATTTTAAGTGAGATTAAATAATTGAGATAAGATAAAGATTCTTCTTTCATTATAAAGATAATTTTATTGACAAATATTTCAATATACAGTTTTTGTACTTATTCATTTATTAAATATTTTGCCAAGCAGATTATTTTAATTTACTAAATTTCAGACCTAAGATATTTTAATAGGCAGTCCTTAATTATTGAATAGACATCATTTATATTCTGCTTGCATTCTCGGCAAGAACTCTCAATCGTTAGCAGAGTGCTTCAGCTATTTTATGCTTTATTAAATAAGTTGCTTAAGATTCAATACATCTAGTTAAGAATTTATCTAAATCACTCACAATAAAGAGAAACTTGCATTAAAAAATTCCAAGACAAAATAAAATCCTTAATTTAACTCGTTAAATAATATAATTTAACTCTTCCTTTGGATAATTTAATTCATATTGCGTAATCAAAAACCCAAAATTAAAAATTATTGAATATTTTTAGCAAATGTTTGTAATACCCATGTTAAACATTATAGTTTTAACTTTATTTTTAGTTAGCCTAAAATATTGTAAGCTATTTCGCCTACATATTTTTGTCTTCTTAAGGATTTAAAAATTGAGTAACAATTAGAATTTGAGAGTATTAACTAATGCATTATTTCCTCTCTTTAATGTGGCATTCTTCATTGGTTCACTAAAATTAAACTTTCGGTTGTAATTTATGAAATTGGTGATTGAAATATGAATTCAGACTAGCTTTTCTACACCAACAACAAAAAGCATCTTAAATATCACAAACAATTCTATAGATAAAATAATTTATTCTTCCACTCTCATCTATAATGCTTTATGAGTAGTTTATCAAATAAAAAGCTATAGATGATAAGCTAAAAATCATAGTTTAGATACTTAGTCTATTTTTATTAATTTGGATAAGATAAAAAGTTTCATTTTAAATCCTAAGTCAGGGAAAAAAGCTTCTGATCTAGTCTATAAACAGAAAATCAGATTTTTCTTGTCTTTTGAGTCTAACTTGAATTTGAAAGAATTCATCCTAAAAATCCACTAAATTAATTCTGAATTAATTTTCCTTTCACATTTTGAGGATTGAATGTATTGCTCCCAGTTTGGCCCATACATTGTAGTATTAATAGGTTGAAAATTCAAAGTACTCTCCATCAAAAAGATAAATGACTCCTCCATAGAGCGTAGCCTAAGCTCCACTAAATATTGTATCAAAGATTCCAACTCCGAAACCGTCATTTTCATAATGAAGGACTCCTCCAATCATAGCGCTAGAGTTTTCGAAAAAGGAGCGAGAGAATATATGTTGATAGCCTGAATTATCTTTTTTAATAGTATTTTTCATTTTTGACATATAATTTACTTTGAAGCTATAAAATTATAAGGTAACTTATAGATGTAATGCTCATCTAATTGATATAATCTCAGGAAAAGAAATATTCATGAAATAAAAGAGACAGGCTGAATATTAGAGGCACTTTTATAGTATTCTATTCATAAATACATGTGCCTAAATTAAATATTTCCACTGAGAGAAAATGAGCAAACTTTCCTTAAAATTTAAAGATGAAGATAAACAAGATTTCTATATTGATTCATTCTTTACAAAGAAATAATTGACTATATAATCATAATATAAAACCTTTTACTCATCTATGAGAGAATCCTTATATCATCAATTTTTTTAAAAAGTTAATAAATGAAAAGCTTAATTGATTATATAGAGTTAGAGAAATTTACTCAGATTATCAAAATCATAGTCGAATTGCAACTAGATATCATTTTTGTTTGGGAGTGATTGTATAATTTTCTTCTACCCATTTGTAGCTGATAATTATAAGTAGTCAATAATTTAAAAGTAATAATTTTTAAATAGAAGCATTACAATTTTGCCTAAGGATTTTAAGATCGTGCTGCACTTAGGAAAAAAGCTACAATAAAATAGGAGAATAATTCGGGATCAATAAAATGACAATAAAAACGACATAATGATAAATGACCTTAATTTATTAACTTTTTGTAGCTATTTGATTTTATATTCCTTTAGAAAGTATTTTTTAGTAAAATATTTTTGACATAGAAAGAAAGCCCCCTTTGACCAAAGCTTAACTATTCCATGATCCTAAGAAATCAAATCTAGTATAAGCTATAGGGGCTTAAAGAAATATTGCTCCTCCACTTATAGCATAGTGGTTAGTGAATTGAATTAAAAATCGCATAAATATATAATAAGAACTAAGAATAAATCCCAATTTAAGATAGATCAAACTTATAAACATACAATTAAATTAATCAATAAGTATTTATTTAAGATTATAAAAAGTTTACTTAAAGAAACAATTTATTATAAGAATCCAAACAATATTAATTTTTATAAAGAACTAAATAAAAAAATTAAGATACTATAAATTATATTACTTTAATTAAATTGAGCATTTTAAACTATAACATCTCCTTGCTTAATGAAGATTGCACCACCATAACTTGCTGTATTATCACAAAAACATAATTATATTTAAAAATAGAAGATATATTCTTTAACAAAAAAACTCACTTCCTTATGACTCTAAATTATACATGATAAATTAAAGATAATTCTGATAACCTTATGATAAACTATGAAGAATATTTTTTTGTTGACCTTTTATGGCAAAATAATCATTAATTAGTTAAAGTTATCTATTGATTAAAAATATTATTTGGAATATTGAAGAAGCGAGTATTTATAATAACTATTGCAGGAGGATAGTCAGTATTTGGAGATTCAACAAAAGTGCCGATTGATGCAATAGCCCCATTTTGCTTAGTTATACAATTAGATAAATAAGACTCCTCTATATAAATGTATGATCTGTATTATCGAACGCTAAAAACAGATCCTGGCAATCCTTAAGAGTTCTAGAGTGACTATGAGGAGTTTACTAAGATGTCAGATTCAGATTTAAAACAAACAACGTCACAGTTATAACACACAAAGCCAACATATTAGTCGTCTAAATCTATTGTTGCTCCTCCATAAGCCAATGTTTGCCGAATTCTTACAAATTAAAATTAACTTCCATCATAGTCTTTTCCAGATTCAATAAAAATCCATTTCAAAATTCGATGATTATTTACTAATTATTGGTTTTGATTGTTTGATTATAGCTCCAGATTTCAAAGTAGTGACATTTTAAAATGTAGTGTATAGTGCTGTTACCTTTTTAAGATAAAATTGAACTTGATACACTATAGCTCCATCTTCATTTGACGAGATGTTGTAAAATGAACTATCAACAAATCTATAATAAAATTTTATTATCTATAAGGAAAATTACATATTTAGATCTTAGGAAATTATACTTTTAATAATTTATATTTAAGAGCATAGCCTGTATTTTCTATATTTATTGCCTTACACCTTAATTTAGTCCAATTTTATTTTTTATTTTCTGATTTGTAAAATCGATGTGTTTTAATTTTTCCGATATTTTTTTATTATAGATATATTCATTTCCTTTTATTCCATATATAATACTCCTTAGTAAGTTATGAAAAAAGGCATTGATATATTTAACAAGAAAAAAAGTAAAATTTTGTTAAGGTAAATTAATTTTTTAAAAAAAAAGTAATAATTTGACTATCAACAAAATTGAGTTCAGTTTTCCTGGCTATTGATCTCCAATAGTCGACGTCATTAACTCTGAACTATTAAAACTTAGATTCCTAGTATGGAACATGAAACAAACCGCCTTTTTTCTTAGTCGATTTTATGTTAGCAAATAAATTTGATTATATCTAAACTTTCCCAATCAGCTAGTATATCTCATAGATGGCTGCTCCCTCAGTTTCGAAATTTGTAAAATTGCTATTTGAAATGGCCATGTTGATAATTTTGTTGTCAAGTTAAAAAAGTCCAGACCTCCCTCCCTCATATTGAGGAGATTTAATTATCTAGTCAAAAGATGACGAGGTCAGAACAAAGTTGTAACAGTTTATGCATTAGAGAATCATCCCATTTTCAAAATTATAGCACTTGTCTATCGCAACCTTATCGAAGAAAGCTTAAAAGCTATCACACCTTGTAAGCCTAGTTGAACTTAAAGAACATAAGTTGACTGTTTAACCTAAAGGATCACCTTCTGCTCTGAAGATAGCGTTCTTAATTGTTTAAGAGTAGGTCCCTTGCTTTATCATACTCAGAGCATCTTAAAAGGGAATGTTTGAGCAACTCATCTTAAAAAGCCCTACTCTTAAATTTCTAAAGCCACTGATGTTGAACAACCCGAAATCCTCATCGTAAAGTCTTTAAGTTTTCATGGTCTTGTTCATGATAATCTACACATCATAAATTTCGACATCTGTAATAGCTGATCCTTTGACTAAAGTTGAAAGATATTCCTATTTGTAAATCTTAGACGTCCTCACTCTCAAATTCTTGACATAAGAGCCCGAATCTATCCATACAACTCCAGTCTCAAATAAGCCTCCTTGAGTGTCATATAGATTAGAATCTATGACTCTCAACTCCTCTGTTTTGGTCTGAGTCTCACGCAACCATACCAAATACTGAGTGTTTTAGAAGGCACTGAAGTTAGCTGTAATGTTTTAGAGATGAATGGTGCCGGTATTGTTACTCAACTTAAAGAGAGCGGCCTTACCCTAGCAGACAGAAATGTTTTAAGCTTGGAGGTTGTAAACCTCAACTAGTTTGCATTAAGTGCATTCCATAATATTCGAGGATATTGAAGATATGTTGAGGTAAGTGGAGTTATAGTCACTAAAGGAAGCAGAAGAGAGATTATAAATTCCCGAAGACTGCGAAAATCTCGCATTCTAGAAAGTATTTTAAGTTGATTTTAAGCTCCCTGAGCTGAAAAATATTAATGGCATGGAGAAAGGATAAGCATCTTATAATCCCATGTACTAGCAATCCATAAGTACAGAAGATTTATTGAAATCATTCTTAAATTTATAATCAGCTATGACTGTAAAAGAAGATAACTGCAAATAAAATTATCTTAAAAATTTGTTGACTCAAAAAGGAATTATTGCAGCTGAGATAAAATTTAAGCAAAGATAAAATAATAAATGGGGTTATTTAAAAATAAAATATAAGTCGACTAGAACATAAATATAAATCATTGGAGGCAAAAAGCGACTGCTATTTTTTCTTTACCGACTGAGATCTTATTCTTTGCGCCTGAATATTTTGACTTGCTGTGACTCTAAACTCTCGATAAGAGGTTAAGCAAAAGCCTTATATCTATAATCATTTAAAATGATTCAGCTTAATCTAAAAAATAGTTTTAATAGATTTTAATAAACCATTCTTGATTTGGAAAGTTGAATTTTTCAAATTAAAAACTGAAGATGACGTTCCATTGAAATATACTGCAGATCCATATTTAAATTTATCAACTTGGTATATTTGATATATGACATTCAACTTTGAAAAGGTAACTAGCTATGCCTTGAGAATATAGAATATTTCTCCAATTTCTCCTAGAGCTAGCGAGTTATTTGAACTCTAATTTACAAAGCAATTTTAAACAGTTGCATCTTGGATAGTTAAATTCATGAGTGTGTAGTTAACATAAATGAAGGCTGCGTTTGATTTCGCATAAAGATTCATAGCACCAAAACCGTCCTAGATCAATAAATTAGCTTAAGAATTAGCATTGGTGAATTAATTCGAAGCTGATGTCTCCTGTTGAATTACGAGAAATCCTCCCATTTCAAAAGCTTAGCTATCCGAAGCTGTAGTATTTGAAATGGTTGCGTTATTATTTCCATAGAGGTAGAGTGATGAGCCCTGGAGGGCATAGTTTCTTTTGAACACTGTATTATTTAGTGAGAGTGTAGAGTTGTATGAGTAGATTGATCCCCCCTACTGAGCCGCATTATTATAAAAATAGGAGTCTTAGATCTGCACACTTGAGTTTTAAATTTTAAAAACTCCTCCTTTTTCACTTGTCTGACAGTTCTGAAACGATGAGTTTTTTATTGTGACATTTTTAGAGTTTGAAATTTCGAAAAGAGGAAGCTGAAAGCTGGAAGGGGTATTAAGATTTTGCTGAATGCTGTTATAATCAACACCATCTTAGGACGAATTGTCCTTGCTGCATATAAAGGTGGAGTTTTCTATGAGCAAAGTAAAATCGAAGGAGTCATTAAAGATTAATTGCCTTGCACCTCTGGCAGAGAAATAATCTTAGTCAAGGATTTGATTCTGAATTGAGGTTTAGAAAAGATAAACTGCTTCAGTCTTGATGAGCTGTAGCCAGCTTAACATAATAGCCACATTATAGATGGAATTTTAATTAAAATCGGTGATTGGCTAAAATAATAAATGGATAATTGCAACTTCGTGGCTATTAAAATCGCAGATTCACCGTTGATCTGCAGCTTATTCGATAGCTTATTAAAAATTAAAATAAGTTTCTTCTTTAAACATCTTCATAGCTCCTCTCAGCAGCGAGATTTTCCTCATGCACTCTTCAGCATCTTAATATTCTAATTCACCTTAACTTGTGTCACTTATAACTCTGGACTGATCGCTCCCACAAAAAAGTTACAAGGATAAAAAGTTCTTTAAATTTAATACTGAATCGAATGTTGCGATAATTATTCAAATTGGACACACATCAACTATCACTGATTTATTCCATTTTAATTTAATATCTAATTTAATTCTCTTTTTTATTAAATTCTCAGCTATAGCTATATATAGGGTTGCTAGAATGCGATTAAACATCTCGATATTTTTACTATATCTTATAATTAACTAAACTCTAAAATTCTTTTTATGTCTATTATTTTAATGCCTACTTTTTGCACATTTTTTTCTAAATTAATAAAATATTTAATATTTTTATTCTAAAACAAGTATTGAATTATCTAAACCGAGGAGCTCACATCTCCTTATTTATTTAGAAGAGTTTTTTAAATCCTCTTGTTTATATTTATCAAGCTGAATTTCCGCTCCTCAAGTTCCTTGTAACAATATGATTTGGCTGAAAAACAAAGTTTTAAATATAAATTGGTCACTCTCTATCTTATTGTTTTAAGTTTTAGCTAGAAAAAGACCATTCATAAACAATTTTATGTTATAAATAGGTATATTTTGAATTAATAAATTTGAAGTTATTGCAAAAAAATATATCCATTCGAAGTTTATAAACCAATTTGAGCAAATATAATAAGATTTATAAATGAACTTTTTTTTATAAATGTTATATAAGTTAATAAAGATTAAATTAAAAAGTTAAAAAATTTTTATCCCAATATCACTTTATTATATTGGAATTTTAATTCAAAAGATGAAATATGTTAATTTATATAGCAAAATAAGATAATTGAATTGTTCATTCACTTCCGTCCAAGCATTCAGCTTAATTATTGTCTGCATCTATATTCTGAAAATCTAGTATTTCCTCCCCTGGCTTCTGATTTCTCTCAGGTTGAGATCTTGCAATTGAAGAAGAGGAGGCCAAGTACTCATCAATTAAATAGCAAGCCTAACTGGTAGCTTACATAGGAGAGAGTTGAGAGTTCTTAGTTTCAACTGAGGCTTGTTGATACTCCTCAGGATTCGCTATTTGATTTAAACCTACTTTATTATTTACTCTGTCCTATTATTTAATCTGATCATTTTAAAGTTCCAACCCTTCTTCCTTATTTTCGGCCGAACTTTACATGAAGTTCTGCTTTCTGAACATGTTGCTGACCCTTTCCTTAAACTCTAACTCATTATTTTCGCTATGATGCAGTTGAATGTTGAGTTTTTGGTTTGAGTCTAGATGAATACTCTTTTCTTCTTTGTTATTAGAGACTTCATTAAAGTCATCTTTAAGGGAGCGATTCAGTCTTCTTGAAGGTGGATTGAATTGAATTACTTCTATCTGTGCTTCTGTCACTTCAGCTTGAGGGAGGTAGATGTTGCGTCTCTGCTACAGAGGCTCCTCGAAGTTTGGCTCCACGTCCAACGCCACTGTATGAAAGGACTTAGCTCCCATCGTAGCAGCAGGGTTGTGTCTTTATCTCCTGGAGGCATCCTCATTCTATCTGCGAATTTACCCTTGCTTTTGAATTTGATAATCTAGGTTGCTGAGGAAGTCAGTTTGCTCATAGAGCTGCAAATCAGAAATTCTGCGCTTGCTTGCTGCTCCCTTCTCTTCCCGCTTGCCAAGATAGTCTTTGAAGTCCTGGGAGGCCTAAGCTCTGGGAGATTCTACTTGCTCTACATACTCATGAGATAGTTTTACTAGTTCTAGATTAATCTCTAGTTAAAAAATAAAAATTTGAATAAAAGGAATCACAAAAATTAAGTTGAGCTGGGGAGTGGACTAGGCAGTAGCAGGCCACTAGGAATCCTGAGTATGCGTTAACCAGAAAGAGCAAAACTTTTAGGGTAAGCAGCAACCCGTTCCAGGCTGGAGTAATTCTAAAAAATACACACATACACTTAAATTATCATCGACATTAGATTTATTGTATTCTGTAGTAGTCATTCAAATGCTTGGGCTGACCTGAGTAGTTTTTGAGAGCTATGAATGTGAATACCGCTAAGACTAACTCAAAGGGCACAGTAAGTGACCTGCCAAAAGCCAAGGCTGCTCTAGGAATTCGATGCTGTAATTTCCACTTGCTTATTATGATAAAGGTAGTAACTCGCGGTAGGTCTATGCACAGGAGTCTTATCAACTGGAAGTAGTAGAGTTCTGGGACAGGCATGAAATGAAAGAATAAACGAATAAATAAATTATAGCATGAATAAGTTCTTGACCTTGCAAAGAGTGACTATCATGAGGGTGAAAGTGAGGATGAAGCACAGAATATCAAAAACCCCAATCAGTCTCACAGACTGGCGGAGTGACAGCTTTCCGAAGCATTTCTGTCGCTCTATAAAGTTCATCATAGCAGTAAATGTGAAGAATAAATAAATAATATGGAGGGGATTACTAGTCTTGATTTAAATTTATCCAATTTTTAATGATGAATTTTTAAACATCAATTCTTAATATTTAAATCTAATAGCCAATGGATAGTAAATCAAGTATTAATCCAAGTATTGATCAATAGAAATTTAGGATTTATAAAACTAATAAAACTAAATTTATATTTCCCTGCTTTATATGGTGCTACTTTCTTTTGCCCGGATTTTGTATAAAGTTTTTGTGAACACAGCTTTAGATTCAGAGCAGCTGGGCAGGGTTCCCTTGAAATCTAGAATCCTCGTAGTCCGCCTGCTTGATGACTGTGTCAAGCTCATGCTTTATTTTATGAGATAAAATGTGTATGCAAGACTTGGACTCTAAGTTTGGAAACCATTGCGAACTCATGGAGCTGATGTATTCTGTGCTCTATTAAATTCTCAATCAATAAATTTCGAATTAACAGTGCTCTAGCAGAGCTAATCGTCTTCTGAGGATGGGCAAAATTTCTACCATGCGCAGATAGTGTTCGCACCATTGAAGAAATTCCATGCTATTCAAAAACTTAAGAGGAACGCAGAGATCATTCAGTGGTTTCTAGTTTACACAGTTCCCAACTACAAATTCAACAAGCAAAATTTAATTTAAAGCAGAATATAATTTCAAATTCATGATTCGCCCTCACCAATTTCAATTGAATCATATGCCTGTTTTTGTGCAAGAGAGCGAGAAGTATATTGTGAGAGACAGCTAGGAATCAGAAAATGGTGGATACTATTGCGACTTTTGTGATCTGGGCGGGAGTGCAGCCGAAATCAGAGGTAGTGACACCCACAGTGAATTCGAATTTTATCAGCGTCTTTCCTCATCTACTTCTTCTATACTATACTATACTATACTATACTATACTATAAATCAATAAATCAATTATTAATTAGTTTCTATGTTCCCAGATCTATCCTTTAGCGACCTGAGAGACAAGAGAATACCTAAGCCTTGCAAGCTCACTCAAGAACAGCTGAATAAACTACTGCTAGAAACTCAGCAACTTCTGTAGCTCGCTTAGAGTTTGAACAACTATAACTTATAGGACTTGTCAGTCATTGCTGCTGAATTCCTTCTTCACTTCTCTGAATAATATTTTAATATCATAATTAATGTACTTGAAATTATTAATGAAAAGCAAATTCAGCAGTTTCTTATTTCCCTAAAGCATGTTGATAAGACACAATAAGCTGTTTTCTTAAGTTAACTCAAGCAGTTAGCATCTTAACTATAAGACGAAGACCATATTTCTCATTAGGAAAGTGGTCACTTCCTCAGTCCTATTGTAATATCTCCTAGATATAAATATAAAATACCCTATATTGATCTATTCGTTTTTTAAGATATAGCATTTTGGGAAAGTAAGTTTTTGAAAAATAAGGCGATGAATAGAGCATATCAGAGTCTTAAAACTACTCACATCTTCACGCTCTCTTTATGAAAAACATAGACACCTAAAATACCACATTCCAAAAGGAGGAAATTTTATATTCTTATGTAGATATTATAAATTGAATTTTGTCTCCCCAGCCTAACATGTTCTCCTCATAAGAGTCGAGCAGCTCTTCTGATTCTTTAGAAAGTGAAGATCACCAAATTTTGGGACATATTGACAATAGAAGATTCACTAAATATATTGTTTTAGTTTGTAAGAGAGTCCTAGTCTGCCTTTATACTCAAGTTGAGACAGAACCTCATGAACTGCCATTCTGAAAAGCTTTTGAGCATTAAGCAAAGTTCTACTCACTAAATATTGAGTTCAGATGATGAGCAGGACTCCAACTAGGAACTCTAAATCGAAATAATTCACAATGACTTGGTTCACTCTTCTTCTCTGAAAAAAATATACATTAAATTATTATAATAGTTCTCAAGTGTAGACTGATAACACTGGAAAGCTGCTCTTCATTTCCACTATCGAAGTTTGAAGAGGGTATCGAGCACATCAATTGAGCATTTCAAGCAAATAAATTTTAGTTCTCCTACTTTATAAACCAACAAGACAAACTCTTACTCCTATTGATATGAAGTTCATTATCTACTTTACTTTTTCTTTATTCTGTTACTATTTAATTTAAACCTTCTTAGTTTTATTTGATTGAATAACTTTATTCTAAGTGTAGAAGATGATTTAATTAAAGAGCAGTGTGGACCACTCTATATTAGAGGCTATTTTCAAATAATGCTCTTCTATTTTTTGTCCTTGCCATCTCCCTTTGACTTCTCCTTCTTGACTCTCTTCTTAGTTTCCTCCTTTATGATTTCCTTATTGTAAAGTCTGTTCTTATTGGTGTCTAGGTTTACTTTGTAGCCCTTCTTTGCTTCCTGCACTACGTCATAATCTACCTTGATGGGCCTTCCCTTGACCTCCTTTCCATTCATTTCAAGCAGTGCTTTCTTTGCAGACTGGTTATTGCCGAATGTTATGTATGCGAACCCCTTGAATTGCTTAGTTAAAAGCTTTAAAGAATATAAGTGGATGTATAAATGGATTTAGTTTGCCAGTTGTAGGCGAGTCTGATGGACTTGATCTCACCGAACTTACGGAATCTGTCTCCGATATCGTCTTCTTTGAAATCATAGGGTAGACCCTTCACGAATAAAGTCTTGCAGTCATCTGGCATACTCTCTGCTATTTGCTCTACAGATATTATAAGATTGAGTTTTTATTACTGATTTGGTCTCTGCTGAGGGTTGAACGCTGGCCTTCTGCCTCCTTGATGTCGAGGTACCTGCCTTTCAACTTCTGTCCGGAGAATGAAAGCGCCTTCTGAGCTGTCTTTCCATTTGCAAAGAGAACATGGGCGTATCCACGACAACGGCCTGAGTCTTGATATCGGGGCATCTTCACTTCTCTAAACTGCCTTAGAATACAATAGGTATCTTACGTGATAGAGTCCTTCAATTCTCCAAAGAAGTTTTAGATCTCCTCTTCAGACAACAAAGAAAAGACATTTAACTTATTATCTTTTATATTCAGTGCACTCGTAAGGAATTCCAGAGACGAATAGCTGTAGGTTATTTTTATTAAGGGCCTCTTCCTCTGGGTCGTCCAAGTCACTCTCATCTTCTTCTGAGTCGTCCTCTGATTCATCACTATCCAACTTCTGTGTCTTGCTCTACTTGCCTTTAGTCTCCTCCTACTCTTCCACTTCATCTTCCTCTGATGTAATCTCCTCATCCTCCTCTATCGCTTCTTGATTCTTAGCCTTGAGAGCTCTTGCCACTACTTCATCAGAGTCCTCATCATCACTGCTTTCAACTTGCTGCTTCTTGATTTTCGTCTTGTTATCCTTTGATATTAAATAAAAGATGACAATTATTTACTCTCTGACTGCTGCTTAGTTGCTTTGGAAGAACCATTCTAGTCATGTGAAGTCTTTTGTTTCTTGCTGGCTAGGAATTGCTCCAAATTCACGTCGCTGTCTTCGCCTGAGCTGAGGGATTCCTCCTGCAGTCTCTTCAGTTGCTTCTTCACCTTACCCATTAAATATACTATTTTATAATCTCTTTAATTCCATTTGCTAGTCATATTGTTATAACTAAGAGGGATGATGTATTTACAATTTATGTATTGAGAAATTAGGAAATAAATCGATTGGAGAGTATAAGTGCCCTCTTTTCCAGAATTCTAAGCTTTATATATAGTTATCGAGTATTTTACAATCTATAATCAAAATACAAACATCATTTAATGGTAATTACTGTTTTATGATCTATAAGTAATTTGCAATGGATCACTTTTTCGCAATCTGTGATAGTCTCCCTGGGGATCTGTAATTAGACTGGTAAGATGAGAAGGGATTCCAGTAATTTGAAGCAATACTCTGATTGGGTACATTTATCTTAGACCCTTGAGCTGTTCTTTACTAATTTTAATTGCTCTAGCCCTACTTGAGGCTCTGCTTATTTTAAGTAGCTTGAAAAAGAAAGTTGGGTCCACCTATTTACTGCTGCTGTGACTATAGATCTTCAAGATCCTCTATCTAGCGTAGTATCTTTTTATCTTCATTCTCTTTATCAGATTCTTTAGACTTGAAGTTCTTGAATTTTATGGTAAAATACTCAAGTAAGAAGTGAAGTAAATTATAATGGTGGAGTTAACTTGTTATAGACTGAAAGGCTTGATTTCTGGCTCCATGAGGTTAAAGAGCATGTTTTGTTGAGCATCCTTATTTAAGGTATGAGGACTAGACTTCTCCTCTGGTATAGCTATTGAAGAGGAAATCAGCATACTTTATAGAAATAAAGCTCATGCTATAAAATATGAAGATACTGATGAGACTATCCTTGAGACTACTGTTGCTCTTCATGTATCTCAATTATCTATAGAGTTCTTGATCCTTTATGAGCTATTCCTCGTCGCTAATTATGCTATATTTAAAAAAGAGGATCATGAAATATTTGAGGGTCTTCTTTCCAGCAGCATCCCTCACTATAAACTCTTCTCCCTCTGCATCCTCCTCTTCTTCCTCCTCCTCTTCGAGGCAGTTTCCGCAATCCTCTGGTTCTAATTATGTTCCATCTCCCTCGTACAACTGAACTTAAAAAGGCTTTACTTGTGGAGGCTGTGAGCTGTTGATCCTCAGGTTGATTGGAGAGGAGTCATGGCAGCTTCCTGATGCGTTCGTTTCCAAAGGCAAGTTTAATCCTGATCCCTAGAAGATTAAATCAAGATAGTTAGTTTTTTGTATCTTAAAATTAATAAGAGCTGCTATTGCTTGAAGTATAGCTCAACGTGGGACACAAAAATGTGGGGAGCATCCATCAGACTATGATTCTTTTGATGTCTGTTTAATCTCAATTGCTTGTAATTCTGTTTAGATTTTGCATCATTAAAAAACTCCGATTGCTCTATTGGATAAACAAGCTAAGAACTTTGACTTGAGAAAATGTTTTCACTATGGATGCTCTCAGAACCATTGAGTTCAAAACTTTGATCTACCACGCTCTCTAGTTTAATGACTCTACTTGATTCACTCTCCTCTGAAATTGAAGGGTCTTTTTAAGATGCTGAAGCTGATTAATCTCCCAGTAGTTTGATGCACTACTGGTTGAATTAGGGTTTTCTGATGAGTGTCTAAAATTTATTGATTATAATTGGCTGTCTCTCCTGCTCTGAAATAGTGCTGAATCTAGTCTTCTATGAATCTGAGCTCACTAATTTCCTCAAACTCTCCTAATTGGAAATATCTCTCAGATTGGATCTATCCTGAGAGTTATTACCATTTGTTATGTTATCTTCTAGTTTGCTTTTATTAAATAGCTTGGAGATTTATTTGCTCTCACTTGGATTTTAGATAAACTCTTTCAAGCTCACGAAGCTTTCACGCTAATTAGAATTGGTAGATGATGCTACTGATTGATTTGGCTATAGTCTGGAGTCGAGTACTTGCTTGCACTCGAGGATTCAACTCATATCTACTGCGTTGCTGAAATAGCTCTCAAGGAATATACTCATTAATTATCTTCCATTGGTTTTTTAAACTATATTGAATTAGATGATTGAAATCTTGAAGTTAAGCATGCCAAGTTGCTCCAAAGCAGAAACTATGCAAGTGATGCTGATTTCAAAACTCTTAAACTGGCTGCATATTTCTAGGTCTACGCAATCAGTTGTGTTAAGCACAATAATTATTTGTTTTTACCTAGAAGACAGAGATAGACATAGTTATTGATCTAGTTGCAAATCTCAGTGAAGTCGAATTGGCTGTTCAAGTAGTACAAAAGCATTTTAGAAAAATCAATGGGAGTTACAGCATTCAGCTTCCACCCTAGTGCTTATACCACTTGCTTCTCCAGGCTCTCCAATTAGGTCAGAGATACTGAGTGATTGAACTCCATCAAAATGTTCTTCAGTCCAAATATCTTATCCTCTTCCAGCTAAATTAACCACATTTAAAACTCGAAAAGAAGGGAGGATGGATAAGAATTGTTACCTTGGTTGATAAAGACAGACAGAGCAAGGAAATATGAAAGCCTTCGAAAATAAAAATATAAAAGGACTTAATGATTCAACTTATTTTAGTCTTCGAGATTGTTTTCTTGAAGTCTAATAGGAGATTCATAATTATTGGCTGAGCTTTCTTTAATGATAGGAATACTGCCACTACTGCAGGTTTAGAAGTAGTAATTGCGCAGCATTATAATCGCAAGCTCTCTCGTCTTTTCTAGCATTCCATACTTGCACGATATCTAAATACTCCCTCAATTTCAAAATCAGTCTTACATTTAAAATGAAAGTCACTAGATATAAATAGTGTTTTAGATCAGAATTTCTATCACATAAATTATTAATCTTATTATCCAAGAATATATAATAATTCAAAATTTATTAGCATATAGATCGTACCAATCATCTTTATAATAAAAAGGTGATGAATTTGCATTTGAAATTTCTCTAATTTAATTCAAAATATTTAGTTATTACTAGCTGTTCCCATTCCTCAGGAAGACTTTTGCATAATCTCAGTTTAAAAGCTTCATGATCTCTATCGATTAGGTTTTAAATTATTGTATGCTAGTAGGGCGCAAACAAAAGCACATATCTCAAAAAATAAAAAGTAAAATACCTTCACATTTAATTATATGAGCGAGGGTTCACAATTTGCTATTTCTAACTCTATAAGTAGTTTGAGGTGAGAAGTTTATCCATGTTTGTCGCTTTAATTCAAGAACCCAAATTAATTCAATAATTTCATGTTTTCAAATTTCAAAATTTAAACTCAACTACAGATTGATGTCTAATCCTACCTTCAAAGAATAAAATTTTTAACATAACCGATTCAAGAATTGAAAGTGAGGCTTATCTTGAAAACACAATTTTTGAGGAATATCTTTCTTTAATACTATAGTTTTTTTGCTTTTAATAAGATATAGCAAGATATTAATTTTGAATGGTTTCTCCTCATCTTTTCGGCTATTTAATTAGTGAGCATCATTATTAGCAAATTAAATTTAGAATAAGAGAGAATTGGTATATTTTATTGTTTATGGATACTAGATAATTGATTTATTAACGCCTAATGGCTCCGCCTTTTATCCCTGACGTAAACTATAATAAGCAGTCAATATTGGAGAAGTAGATCTGTATATTGGTATTTAGGTTTACCCTATAAAATCTAGGGCATATTTGTGGTCACATTCGCCGCAATTTGGGGTTCTGCTCTAGTTGACAACTACCTCGAACCTCACCCAGATGATCTAATTGCCAGCACTTCAATCCTCGTAAGTCTCATATTCATAGTCACTAGTCATTATCACTTTGAGCAAATGAAAATCTTCCCTATCTCTACAAAAATAAGAAGACTGATCTTCATCAGGCCAAGTAGAAGAAGCTTCATCTCTTTAAAGATGCAAGCTTCAATTCATCATGTCAATATCATTTGCTTGGTTGTTTAAAGAAAACATATTTGCTTCTCTTTTCTTGTTTAAGCAAATGATTAAATGTGAGTATAGAGGAGCAACTACCTGAGAGGCATTTTCTCAGCCATTTTGTTCATGATGGCATTCAGTTACCTCAACCCCTACCTTGAGAAGATATTCAAGCCCTACGAGCGATACCAAAGAATGGTAGTCATGCTTACCCTCATCTACCACTGCTTCATTATCATCATGCTCCACCAGGTAAGTTCAAGCATACAATATAACATCTACTACTTAAATACTATCAATCGCCTCTCTCAGTGGTTTTAATCTGACGAGGACATTTGATGTTAAGATTTGAATTTTGAAACATTCAAATATATAGAGACCAGCAGATGGCAGAAAACTACTCGGTTTCTTGGACCCCAGCTTGAACAAGCCAGTGACCAAGGATATGCACACCTACGACGATCACTGTGAACTAACCCTAGAAGCAATTTGGAACGACATGGATCACTATTTCCTAGTGCACTGGTGCAACTGGTTCCTTGCATCACTTGTGATAAGAGATGCCTACATCTTGCATCTGTGGTCAGTATTGGATGAGTTCCTTGAGCTTTCGTGGCAGCACATCCTACCTCATTTCAGAGAGTGCTGGTGGGATCACCTCCTAATGGATATCACTCTCTCCAATACCCCTGCTATCTTCTTGGGACTTGCTCTTGGAAGAAAGCTAGGCATCAAGCAGTACGACTGGCTTGGAAGACAGGGAAAGAGCAGCATCTTTAACTGGGACGTTTTCAAATGGTAAGTATTATACTTTTACAAGCTGGGATGGTTCAACAAACTCTATTTATAAATGATCAATTATAAAAATATTGAATAAGCTTCATAATTTGAGAAAAAAATTCTTTCGATAGATTTAAAGATATCTTCGTTTCTTTGTAAAATGAAATAAGATTTTTAAATTTGCTTTATAGTTGAATAGTAGTAGTCATATTTAAATTTTAATAAGTGCTCTTAAATAAAATCTTTGCTTTTTTAATAAACTCCATCATATAAGATATTAAAGTTTTTGTGGCTCTGTTTAATTTTCGCTTCTCACAAGATCTTAACAAAGAGTCTGAGTATTTAATATCTCAGCAAAATACTTCTAAAAATTTCCAAGAAAGAGAATAAATAAATGTGCACTCAAAACCCCAAAACCCCATAATATGATAAGAAAGTGAAAATAAGTTTTTTTAATTTTTTATTTAAAACTTATAATCATGCTAAATTTTTAAACCCCAAAAGGGAATCTAAAATCTTCTAGGAAGGTGCCTTGACGTCTGTCTCATATTCTTTGAATTTTATACCTTTTAATCTTCCTCATCTCAGATAACTGAGTGTTAGGTTTCATAGGTTTTTATTATTACTTTGTTTCTAAAATTTTTAAAGGTTTGATACCTTTTCTATCTTACAATGTCTTGTTGCGAATTATATTGCATCATCTTTACTTTTACACTAGTAGTATTCCTCTGGTTTCATATCGCATTCAAGTATGTTGAACATAGACCAAAAGTCCCCCGCACTGAAACCCTTGAGCCAAGCTGTCTCTATGGGAAGTA